>VXCM01002997.1:0-59071 GCA_014773175.1 Lucifuga dentata | reverse complement strand
AAAAAAAAAAAAAAAAAAAAAAAAAAAAAAAAAAAAAAAAAAAAAAAAAAAAAAAAAAAAAAATCCCGCACTCATCATTAATGTTATGAAAGATGACTCTGACAACTTTAAATCTATGCTAATTCTGATCAAATATCTTGAATGAATGAATGAATGAATGAATGTCTGCTGCCATCTCCTGGTTGCTTAAAAGGCCAACAAAATATACTCCTCTGGCATTAATAACCACTTTATGAATGTGGAAATGTACCATCTTAAATTTGCAAATAAATCTAACCTACAAAACTGCATCGCTGCTCTTCCTCCAATGTGCAGACTCAGTGGTGAAGGCTTTCTGTGGCCATTACCGTTTCCATTAAAAAGAGAGAAACGTGGTGGTGGGAGAGTCTGTATGATTTACAGAGACCCAGAATGAGCACCTGCTCTGCATTGCATGGTTCACATTCATTCTGAATCTCAATATTCATTTTGCCTTTGCAGGAATGTTGGTGCTAAGATACCCAGAACAAGGTCCGGCAATTCCCAGACACTCAACTATCCCATCTCAAATGACAGCACCCACAAAGCAGCAGCCATACCCTGAAAAATGGGCGGATATTTGATTCAGTCAGCTTCTACATTTAGGCGACTGGGCACATTTCACAAATACTGTACAAGAAGATAAATATCTTCAAACTATTTTTTGCCTCTGGATAGCAGTAAAATATAATATGCAATTTATGCTATTATGCTGCACTTATCAGGTAGAATTTGACTAGTGGGCAAACCTTGTTAATAGATTTTAAATTCCAGTTAGGCCCAAAATTTAAAGGACCATACCGTCCATTTTGCATGTTTGAGCCTAATATACTCAATTTTCATTCACGTAAAAAAACATACTACTGGAACGGTGAATTAAGTTTTTCCTTACCTTCCAGACCGCCATTGGTTTCAGTTCGTTCTGGTACGCTATTAAAATCAACTTGTTGATACTNTACCTTCCAGACCGCCATTGGTTTCAGTTCGTTCTGGTACGCTATTAAAATCAACTTGTTGATACTTAAAACATTCTTGGGATTGGTAATCCATTATCACAAACAAGAGTATATTCAGGTTGGTTTTTTTTTTGGAAATTATGTAATTTTAGTGTTTAAAAGTGCAGAGTTGAATGTATGTCTCCACCGGGGATTATAGTCCCTAAAGAAGACCTGCGTTTATGGAAAAATATGTGACTTCATAAGGCCGCGTAACTATTAGCAGGCGAAACATTGATTTTTAAGGTGGGTGTATTGCTTGAATATTTGATTTTGAAAGATTAAGAGATTTTGCAAAATAACAGGAAAGCTGAAATACGGTTTTATCCTTTAGGAAATGGTTGCCAGTAACATGTATGAAAATTTAATATATTAGGCTCAAACATGCAAAATGACCAGTATGGTCCTTTAAGGCTGTGACATGAAAGACCATTTGAGAGAAATATTTTTTTTCATCATTTCCTGTAATCCACACACCTGTATACTTATGTGTTTCGGCCTATTGTTTTTACAGGTAATCCTTGTCAGCAACAACTTCCACTGTGGACCATTCCAGGCACTGCTGCTGTGTAAAAGCAGCCGGTTGGTGGCCGTCATGGGTGGTGTGTATAAACCAGAAGTCCCACAGAGACAGAGAAGTGCCTTTGTGTAGACTACGCAACAGCTGGCTAAACAAATTCTTTAAATATTCCCCGGTCCTTTTATAACATATGTGTAATGCTGCTGCCACGGTGGTGCCATCAGCTGCCAGGAGGCATGTCTGTCAACAGTTCATTTTCCCTCAACATTTACAATCTTCTGTCAGATGCTACAAGGTTATTTACATGTAATCAATTGATTGTAATTGTGCTGGAATCCAACTGGTGTGATGAAATGTTGGTGTGTAAATAAAGTTTTACTTGTGTGCAACATCCTCTGAGGCGTCAAACACAGCAACTGCAGAAGCTGCTGCGCTCCATCTCACCATGCTGACTGCTGTCCTCGCTGCAGCCAAATTTATTAAGATTTATGCAACACAAACTAAATGTGCACAATTATAATGCAGATATGAAATGAATGCTGTATGAGTTTCTAATCAGCTAGTGCACAGAGGTGGTATATCTGATGTAGATTACTGAATTACAGTTTATGCACCATCACACACACCAAGGCTGCTTCTCTACCGTAGCTGAGCGAGGAAGCTTAAACGCATCAACATGCATCACACAAAGACAGTTAATCCACTCGCCACTGCGCTCAGGAATTACAGACTGAGACTTAGTTAAATCCCAGGAAATCACTAACCAATGTATGAGATTTTGTTGACATAAAAGTCATAATTTGTGAGCCAAATGTAATTAAAAAGGTCAGATCCACCACCATAATTCAAAGCATCACTCCCAAACTTGATTTACTTCTATTACATGAGACTACCACTAAATCTGGCTTTCTGATGCCATAAACAGTTTATTTACATCAGTGATGTTTTGTTTTTTGTTGAACACCAGGGTAAATGCCAATATTTTCATTTATGGTCATTTATGGATACAGAAATACATGCATTTTTAATCTAAAAATTACATTATATATGTGAATATACAAGAAAACTAACAAAAACCAAACTGGCCTTTGTACATACCTCATAACCAACCTGTTTTTGGCAAGCATCCCTCATATTTCATTATTAAAGAGTTTGACAACTGCAGGATGACATGAAGATGTTTTATAGTTACTGTAACAATAAAGTTTATTAACAAAGATGACTAACTTCAATTTCACTGCTACTCTGACAAAGTTGAGCATTCCCTTTGAAAGAGGATGTTGTGTTTATAACTTCCCTGATGTGTGTCAGTGCAACCAGATTAGATATAGTTTACAGTACAACTAGAAAGAAAGAAAGAAAGAAAAACTGCCCAGTGGACACTCTTGTTAATGGCATTAGGAGTAAAGCTATAATCACTCTTAAAAATTCTGCTGGTTCAGAGGTTTACCATCTTGTTAAAGTTAGAACCACTGGAAATTTTGTTTAATGAATAATAATTATAATGAAAAAAACTACACACCTGTTGTGTACGTCTGTATACAGAGGTTGAACCTCATGCAGACATAGTTTAACAAAAACATTAGATTGTGATTCTAAAGAACAGTAAACAGTCTTAGGTGCCATTTAGATCATCCTCTACTGTAATTACAGAAACAATCTCTGCATCTGCTAGTCTTCAGGTTTGGACCAATCTGAGACTTGATTCTAATCTTGGGTTTAAAACCTCTCTGGGGAAACTTTAAGTTTATTGTAGCATTTATTTATTTATTTGATCCCTCCGGTCAGTCATCTCTGCTTCATAAAGCTAGCGGGCCTCAGCTTTGAAGTGTTTAACAAACTTTACAAACTCATTTGCTTGCTAGCAGTTAGCTTATTTCATAACTCTTCTCGCTTATAATTGCTTATTTTCAAAGGAACAAATCAAACATACATTAGATACACAAACCACTGTTCACATGCGTACAAAAATACATACAAACACGAGAAAATTTGCACATGAAAGTTTTTGCTCTTACCTTAGTAGCTAGTTAGCTAGCTAGCATCGTGCTCCTTGTATCCATGCAATCTGAACTCCTCTGGCTTATTGCATTCTTCCAGATTTGAGCTGGAACTGATTTTTCTTCACATTGATGAAAGAAGCTGAACAAAACAATACCCTGTCCTCCGTTATACTACAAAAGATCTAAAATCGCGAAAATGTAACCAAGAAATCTTAAAATAAAAGTTTAATCCTCAAACTCAACTTTTTGAGAGGCTACTTCGATAGCCAAGTAAACCAATGCTTTGCTTCCTTCAGGTGTTATCGGAAAGAGTACGATTCAGGTTTTACCATGGTAACCGTAGGCAACACACTTAATGAAAAACTAGAGGAACAAATATAGAGTTAAAATAATCAAACGTCAGCATCAACACTGCAGTAAAAGTGAGCTTTACAATGCAATTCTGTCAGTAAAATTTAATCGAAATACTGTTCGGGCATATGCATTGTTTGCACTTCTCCGTTATCATTCTGCTGTTACTCAGGGCGGCGTTGATATCTCAAATAATACACCACCATTACATTCATGCTTTGTTATTTTGTTATTATTATGCTCGTTAACTGGCGTAGTTACGCCAGTTGCCGAGTTTAAGAAGAGCAATTGAAAGCAGCATTTGCCATCCTCTACCCCGCAGCTCTGTGTGGGCGATTTGTGATAGTGAGAATGCAGACATGTATGGCTTGTTTTTNACCCCGCAGCTCTGTGTGGGCGATTTGTGATAGTGAGAATGCAGACATGTATGGCTTGTTTTTGTTATGTGTTATCTATTAAGTTTGACTTAATAATGTTAATGACAAAACTTCTATTTTTGCTCTGAGGACAAACTTCCACTTAACAACAAAATATTAGAGGGTCATTTTTGTTTCAGCCGCTAGAGGTCAGCAGTGTGCTACGTAAACTTTTAAGCCTGTAAGAACCCACGTAACACAACGTCTTTACCCCTTTATAACATTAAAGGACCATACCATCATTTTCATGTTTGCGCTTAATGTATTCAATTTTCAAGGTTACTGACAATCATTTTCCAGATAAAACCATATTTCAGCTTTCCTGATATTTCGCACACCCTCTTAATCGTTCAAAATCAAATATTCAAGTGATACCTTAAAAATCGATGTTTTGCCTGCTAATCGTTACACAAAATTATGAAGTCAAGGTTGTTGAAATTTTTCGATAAACGTAGGTCTTCTTTAGGGACTATATTCCCCTGTGGAGACATACATTCACTCTATGTTTTTTTTTTTTTTTTTTTTTTATTGCACTTAAATGCTAAAATCATGAAACTTTGAAAAAAAACCTGAATACACGTGTTGTTCATGATGATGGCTTACCTATCCAAGAACGTTTCAAGTATCAACAAGGTGATTTTAATAGCGTACTAGAATGAACTGAAATCAATGGCAGTCTGGAAGGTAGGAAAAAAAAAATTGATTCACTGTTCCAGTAGTATAGTATGCTTTGCGAAATGATTGTCAGTAACATTACATGTATAAAAATTGAAAATATTAGGCTGAAATATGCAAAATGAGTGGTATGGTCCTTTAAGTCTAATAACCTTACTTTTAAGGATTTCTATCACTGTAGTTTGCCATAATTTACTAGAGAAATGCTACATGCCTGTGTATACTCAAAGTGTCACAGTGAAAGGTGAGTTCGGATAAAGTGCCAAAGTGAGAAAAAGTGAAATGAAATATTCATCATTTTGCTGCAGACCTTCTGGGCCCAGCACTGACAAGTTGAGTTAACATTTAACCATCCAGAGCCATGGATTTCATCAACTGTGGTTCACAAAGAGGTTCATTAATAAGGAACAAGGGAGGGAAAATAACTAGAGCACAGGTATCAATAAACCACAAGTGATAGGCTGTCTTGGAGATTTCCCTCCCTCCTGCCCAGTGCATTATGGGATAGGCACCATGACTCTGAAAAGGATTCAGTTAGTAAAGAAAATGAATAAATGAAGCTGTGAGTAAGTGTTTGAGTGTGATCAGATAAATGTTAAAACCACTATGCCTAAAGAATTTGATAACTGGCACCAACAAGTAAATTCTCACCACCAAAAGCAAAAGTTTGACTGTTTTGTGCCCATAATCATCATGCATTAATAACTCAGTTTCTGTGTTACGAATCATTTTAAAGTTTGAAAACACACCATTCATTGCAAAAATGGAGCTTGACAAAGTAAAGCCTTGCATCAGTCTGGGTCTATTTGATATTTGGTAAGTAGAACAAATATGATAAAAGTCATATTTCATTATACTATGTGAAATGACATTTCTACATGGCTACTTTCATTAAATGGATCTGATATGCAGACTTGCTATGAGTTCAAAAACTGGATAAGTTATTTATGACAATAATTCAATTATTTATATGGTCTTTGCAGTTCAATCCAACAACTTAAAGCCACTCACTGTCACCATGTGAGTCAGCATTTCATGACAAGTTTAAAGGACCATACCATCCATTTTGCATATTTGAGCCTAATATATTCAATTTTCTTACACGTAAGGTTACTGACAATCATTTCCCAAAGAATACTACTAGAATGGTGAGTTTTGTTTTGTTTTCCTACATTCCAGACTACTAGTGGTTTCAGTTCAGTCTGGTCCACTATTAAAATCAACTGGTTGATACTTGAAATGTTCTTGGAATAGGTAATCCATTATCATGAACAAACGTTTATATTCAGTTTTTTTTTATTTTATCATTTAAGCGCAAAAAAAAGCACGGAGTGAATGTATGTCTCCACCAGGAAATATAGTCGTCCCAAAAGAAGACTTGCGTTTATCAAAAGATTTTAATGACCATGACTTCATAAGACTGTGCAATTATTAGCAGGCGATTTTTAAGGTGGGTGTATTGCTTGGATATTTGATTTTGAAAGATTAAGCGATTTTGCTAAATATCAGGAAAGCTGAAATACGGTTGGGGAATTATTGCCAGTAACCTTACATGTATGAAAACTGAATATATTAGGCTCAAACATACAATATGGGTGGTATGGTCCTTTAAGGAAAAATGGTGGTTAAAATGGTGACATACTGATGGCTACAAATGATTTTTCACTTTGTGATGTTACATAATAATAGTTACATTCACTGAAGAGTCTTTTTACTGGTCTGGCAACTGCAGTTTGTGCTACTGAAGAGTCTATTGTTTCACCTAATCCTAACACACACAGTGACCATTATTTCCAATTTAGCCTTAAGTTAATGGTAATGATGAAATATTTCGCCATTAGAAATAGTGATTAAATGTGATTAAATGTGTTATACATCGTGCAAAATGATGGATTTCATCATGTTTTTCAGAAAATAACAGTGCAATGAATGCCCTTCGTTGGATATACTGAGGTTATATGTACAATCTCATTTCATTCCACTTTGCCATGTGTGTGGTTTTTCTAATAGGTCCTTGTGTCTTAGGTTGAAGAGTCTTTTGTAAAAACAACACTGTACCACATCCTTCTCGGTGGCTTTGTTCCAGATGCAGCTAGTTGCTTTGAATAATGTCTAACTTTCATATTTAAAAAAAAAAAAAAAAAAAAAAAAAGGGTGAAAGCAGGGCATTGGCATATGTTAAACTGACTTTTGAGTGGAAGTAAACTGTCAGTTTAAAAACTGTCACACAGTGTGGTTTGTAAATAGAATTGAGTTTGGCATATTAACAGAAACTGAAAGCTGCTACCCTCATAGCTTTTCATCTGAATACCAATACAGTGTGTTTAAATGGGAGATGTCTAGGCTTAATCATTTAAGGTGTTCCCCATGAGTCCTTTGTGGGACCACTACTGTTTGCTGTAATGATAATGTCTCTTCACTTGAATCATATTAATTTTTTTCCTTGCACTGATGATGCAAGTTTGTACTGCACCTCATCTTTTCCACAATCAGCCACTGAAAGTCACCAAATCTCATTTCAAGTAAATACTCCACCATAGGTTAGTTTTCAGTTCAATTAATCTATAATTATATGTAATCTGTTTATGCAGTTTTTGACTACCGCTCGGTCTGCTCAGTATTTCTTTCCCACAAAAATAAGTTCAAGCTAAAAGTGTAAAATAGTGAAACCTAGATCCAGGTTGTCATCAAGTAGTTGAGAATATGTGGTTTACAAGTTAAAGCTAATGTTTGTGCACTAGTCAGTGTTTGAGTAATTTAGGTTTTCAAAATCAAAGTTTTTCAAAATCAAAGTTATGTAATGCCAGTCATTACATTATGTAATGTAATGACTGGCAGCTGCAGCTTTAGTGCCATGAGAACATTACAGGGTTGTATTTTCAACATTTAACGGAAACTGACTGATATCTTGCCTACTGTGATATCTGATCATCAAATTAAAGGCCAAGGTCATACCTTTCATTTTATGTGACCAGATTTTCAGAACAGGCAACTTCAAGTCATCATATGCAAATAAGTTTCCTTCAACTTCTAACAACTTGAGTTCCACAGTAATCTAAGTTTAAAGTTTGTGGACATGCTGAGTGAAAAACGGCACAAAATGAGACAATGGCTTAAGTTAAATTATTTTACGTCATTATGCCATGTATTTGTGTTCTCTTTTTGTTTTGTATATTGCTAAATTTACATATTGCAAAAAAGCTCATTCTCATTTAAATGATAATCAAGTCCAGTCAATTAAAATAATTTTGACTGATAGGGTTAATACAAATAAATGTATTGTTATTTAAGCTTAAATTACTCTATGAAAGGCTTCAGTTAGCTTGTTTTAATCCAGTTGATGTCAAATATTATCACAGCAACACTAAAAAACAAACAAAAAAAAAATCAAAAAAAAACAGATGACTCTACCAAACTAAAGCTGAGACCACCGAGGAAGTCTCAAACTCATTAAAAATCAAATGAAAAAAAGAATTTATCCAGAAATAGATGAATAGAATTTTCCCAGAAATAGATGTACTTATTCACTACTAAATATTTTTCTGTTTATCTAATTGGCAGAGAATTTCATTTAATGATCTTCCCTTAAATTATTTTTTTTATGAAATTACAAAATCAAAATCAATTTGATAACAGTCCTAACAGTCTTGTAATTTTGTCCAAACTATATGTTGTGATAAAAGATGGTTAGTGTTTCTCTGAAACAAAGCAACAAGTGGGAACTTCCTGCACCCACAGCCTGGCACCTAACCCAGTTTTTTTCACATCATTTGAAACAAAGTGATTCATAACATGCAAACAACTGCAAGACAAATGGCCATGAATAAACGTTTGAACTTTCAGTTATCTGATTTCCCACACAATACTCATCAGAATGCTGTTATTTCTCAGAAGATACATTTAGAGTAGATGCCTAAGTCACCATTGTATCACTTCATTATCTTAGTATAAAGGGTTTGCAGACATACAGGAAAGCAGATTCTTCAAAGAGACCAGGAAAGAGCGATGTTTGCTTTGGTGGTTTTGGCTGTAACGCTGTGACAACATTGTGGTCTCCATTGTTGACTGTGTGTTGAATGATTTCCCAGGTAATCTTCTCGATCTGCTGTCCATTTGATGTGTTACAATCTGAAATTTGACCATTTTCCACTCCATAAACTGGCCCTGAAATGGGCTGTGATTACAATATGTAGGTTGCCCTTCTCAGTCTAAGTGTGTAACTGCATGGACAAACTCTCAGTGCATTTCGTTCTCACACTCCTGTCTTCTTGTTTATGCAAAGCTCACATGTGAAAGTCATAATGCAGGAACTATGTGGTGTTATAAATAATCTCACATTTCACACCACTCAAATAACAGGAAACCTGGTGTGATGTTTTTTTCATCTTACCATGTATGTTTGATGCCAAGACAATGATGAACAACATCATAACAATAATAACATAATTATTTCTGTCATACCACACACTAAAATTTGCCACTTCCAGAACAGGATAAAACCTGGGAAGAAGGGAGACTTAAGTAAGTAGATGACACATTCCAAGATTTGCCTAAAATAATAAGAAATTCAGTTCCATTTGATGCATTCTTGGATTAAAATCCAGCAGTTTGGCTTTAAAAATAGAGTATTATTGTATCAAAACTGGATGTCATTGGTTAAAAACCAGCTGACCTTCAGAATTGACAAATATGATGTGATATAACGGCTTTAAATTACAAACTAAGATTTAACAATGCAGCTAAGTGTTATGTCAATGTGTCATTAATAAAATGTTGATTTTTTTTCGACATTTCCGTGATTAAGTAAGTCAGTCTCTTTCAGTATGTCAGTATTTCATACATTTTGTCTTGGCTTTAAATGTTAATATTTGCATTTGCAATTTTCTCTTACAGGACATTATGAAATTTCATGAAAGTCATATATCATTTAAGTCTTAGGTTTTTTCACTGTGCCATTATATTTTATAAAGCAATTATATCACAATATTGAATTCCTGATATCATTCTCAGTTTAGACGTTTTACTGCTTACACCTGAATCAGAGACTCTTTCAGGGGTAACACATGCACATTTACACCTCCTGCGTAATGAAAGCTGTGCTGTAAAACATGACTTTAAGATGATTTAGCTTTAACAAAATCTTGCTTAGGGCTTCCCAAAATCTGGGCCTGGCTCATGCAGCTAAACTTTTTTTAATGTAACACTTTTGTCAGGTGAGCTGGCATGTAAAACCACCAGGCATCAGAGTTTTTAGTTGCTATTTGTATAAACTCTGATACATGTTTAAGGTTTTTATTATTTTTTAAAGATTTCTAGTGTTTTTGCCGTGTTTTTAATATCAAAACAGAAATTGCATTTTGGTGGCTTTCCTGATAAAATAAGAATTACAATACATTTTGATATGCCCAGTATAAAATTTCACATGATTTTTTTATTTTAAAGAAACAATTTCATCACACCAATGAATACATTTCATATTTACAAAACATTGTTTATACACTGAACTATGATTAATAATACAATAACTATGTTTTTCTCAATATAGTAAACTGAAAAATGGAAAAATTGAAAAATTCTATTTACATGTTCTCCACAAGCCTATTGGTGAATTAATACACCCAGTGTTGAGGTAATGTTACAGCACCCAATATTACTAATGCTGCCAAAATCATCAATATTGAAATTTCAGTACAGACCTATTTGCATTTTTATTTGTATCTGGGTTATTTAATTTAACGCTTGAAATATTCAAATGGATTTCCAGTCTCATATAAATATCCTTGATAATGTCCTACCTAATCATATAATCAAACTTGGCTCTGATATTTTCTGTGTATAATACATTTCTAAAATTAGGAGTTAAAAATGTCAAAAAAAATATTTTTAAAAACACAATATTACCGTAATAAAAAAATCTCATTGAATAAAACTTTATAAGTGAACAAAGAATCAGTCCACAGTTGTTGCTTTAGCATTCCATTCTTTTCATGCACAAGCCTACAAAAGAAGAATATGTGCAAGGTACCACATATCACTGCTCTCAAGGAAATAACAATGTATACCTTCACAGCTAAAGATAAATGTACAGTCTGTGATCCATCAAGTTTTCTAATCAGACAGATGAAGATGACTCCTGAAAGAAGTTGACCCAAAGCTGTCTGAAGTGCCAGCATTGGTGAATGAAGCTGAGGAGTTGAAGCTGCAAAGTAGCTTTGGCTTCCCTATGCAGGACATGTAGAGATTGTACGCCTGTTGTCTGAAGTGATGGTCCAAGAAGAAGTAAATGGCCGGATTGACGCAGCTGTTTAGGAAAGCCAGGCAGCACGAGAACAGGAGGCCGTTCCCCTGCCATGACAGAGCATAACAATCCAGATCTGCTTCTGACAACTTTGAGACAGTTATGATGGTTTTGAAAATGTTAAAGGGGAGCCAGGACACCACAAAGGCCATGATGATGCAAAGAACCATCTTGAGGGAGTGTCGGTGGCGGGCTTTAGCTCGAGGGTTTGCAGCGGCAGTAGAGTGTTTGTTTAGGTGCATGAGGATGGTGCCATAACAGAGCAGGATGATTAACACTGGAAGAACAAAAGTGAGTAATGCTGTGGTCAAGCTGAGGAAAAGAAAAAAAGATGACTGGTCATCCTCCATGCAGGACCCTTCATCCAACCTCCGGTACACTAGGGATGGGATGCCAAGCACCAGGGAGACCAACCAGACGGCAGCACAAGTGGCACGAATGCATTTACTGTTCCTGAGGAATCTGGAATCCATCAGTTTCACCACAGCGAGGTAGCGATCAACACTCATACAGGTGAGGAAGGAGATGTTGGAGAAGCGGTTGACAGCAATAACGTAGCTGCTCAGCTTGCACAGCCCATCACTAAAAGGTCCAAAGTTCCAGTAGCCATTCTGACTGGCAGAGATGGCCCACAATGGCAACGTGAGGACAAACACAAGGTCAGCTATGGCGAGGTTGACCACAAATGTGTCCACCAGCCGGCCGCCTCTTCTCCACCTGCTGCTCATGACTACAATTACAAAGAGGTTTCCCAAAAAACCAGTGAAAAATATGAGGAAATACAGAATGGGCAGAAAGATGTTGGAGCCATGAAGGTAGGAGCTGGAGCAGTCCATGCCAGGTAAGTAAATTGTTTCGTTTTCAGTAAAGTTGTCGTAGTAATCGTAGGTTGTGTAGTCTATATAGATGTCCATGCTGAGATGAAAAGGTTCTTCAGTGCTGCTGTCACTGTGGCAGGCTGGTGAATCTCACTGTATAAACATGCTGCTTCTTCACATTGCGTGTAAAACCACAGAAACTTGCAGATCCTATTTCAGTTTTTTCTTCTCACCCTTCAGCTTTGTCTTCTTAAACTCTCTGATTATCCCCCCTTAACATGCTTTTGCTCATGACAGTCATTAGCATTAAATTACTGCACTGAGTTTTAATAAATAATAAAGCTTGATAAGCAATAACATAAAATCTAACATTACGATATTTCATGCCAACATTAATATCTGTTATAAGTATCAAGGTCCAATGCATCTTTGGCTCTTGTTCATCAGATTGCAATTCATGTTGTTTAATTGAATGTAAAATTAAAGCTGTTATTTAGCATGTTTATACACTCCCAAGAATGAATAGTTTAAATGTTAACCAACACAGTCTGATGCATTTTTACAACCTTGTTTTTATTCATAAGGTGCTTATTTTATTCATATGTTCATATAGGTGGATTAGGTATAAAATAAATTTCTATGATTCTCCAAATGTTGATTTTGCTCCTTAGTCTGTTCTTACATTAACAATTTAGGCTTTTAATAAATTATTTAGGCAAGCTGTCTCCTAATCTTGCATATTCACTAAAATGAGTCATTAAATTAAGAGATTTAAGAGACCTTGAGTTTATATCAGGAGGTGTGTATGCATGTGTGTCTGCAGATTATGGAATGTTAAAGGTATTTTATAGGTCTTTTTGAATTCTACACTTTTGGCAGGTTTGTTCCACAGCTTTTTCTTATCAAACAATAATAAAAATACAATACATTTACAGTAATAACATTTTTTATATGACACATACACCAAAAAATTATAAAGATGATAGGTGTTTCTCATTAATTATTTTTAGAGCAATGAGTAATTAATTTAAAAAATGTGATAAGTTTTTAAATAAGCTGTAACTTCAGTCAAAATAATTCACATAAAGTGTGTAGGTGTGCAGGTGTGCATATGTGTGTGTGTGTGTGTATGTGTGTGTGTGTGTGTGCATGTGGTTAGACATGGTAAGTTCCACTGAGTGGAACTTATATACTGACTTGTTATATAGACTATGAATTGTGAACTATGAATTGTCATTAAGAGTTATATCGTTGTGTATTACATAGATCTGACCAGTAGGGGGCAGATAAGATTTACTTCAGTCCTGGTGGTGGAGAAAATGCACCAAAATGCACCAGAAGAGTTTGATCACCTGAGCATTTCATTCCCATTATTTCATGTTTGCTGTTCGGGCCTGCAGGAGCAATTTTATATTATGATTCAAATAAATGTATTAATATTTCCACAAAAGTCTTACTGTCCATTTTATCTTATTACACTCAGTTTCAACAGACATTCAAATCACATGTAGCTTTTGCCTAATTTTGAAGCCACAGCATTTGCAAGGAAATGCTGGTGTTGAAACCTCAATGACTTGTCTGTTTTTCTTGAGTTAAAACTACAAGATCTGGGGTTACACAGTTGGTTTGGAAGTTAGGTTCATTATCAGAAACTTTTGCATGTAAAGTGTTTTTTCTGAAGTTGTTAGGTGAATTATGTGCTAATATTAGTAGATATCAATCAGAATCATCCACAGGTGGTAAATGTGACAAACACAGACTATTAGAATGCAGAATAAAAATCCACTGAGCACATTGTTGCTTTTTTGTTAAACCCTGTATCTACCTTCAGCCACTGTCCCCATCAAGCCCAGTTTAGGGATTCAAACCAGAGACCTTCTGGTTACAGTCCCACATTCCTTACTGACTATTTGCAGGTGACAAGCTCAGTAATCTCTTGGTAATGTATCACTATAAAAAGAAAATATGATTGCAGTCATAGGAGGTAATTTTATCTGCCAATTTCAATTCAGTTAAATTAAAAAAAAATATATATATTATTTATGCCTGTGAGGGCAAATAAATGGCAGCTTTAACATATATATAACACATATAATATTATGCAAACACAGAACAAACACAAAAGTCAGACTTCACTATATGTGAGACCCACTAATAATTAAAAAGCTGGACTTATTCATTGAAAAAGGATTATAAAGCATCTGAAGCTCACTAATGGATAAGTTAAAATACCTACTGGTTACACATGAAACCACTGTCACTGCCACAATAAGAAAACATGTTTTGTTATGGCTGGATGATGAAACCTTGGTAATGATAAATATAACTGTAACTATTTTTTATTACAGTTGCAGCCTGATTGATTAAAGCTTCTAGACTGGAATGTTTGCTGAATAATTGTTTTAATGTCTGGTTCTCTGTCATTGGTTCTTGCAGTTATTCTCAGATAAGATAAGATGACGTAAGATAAGATAAGATAATCCTTTATTAGTCCCACAGCGGGGAAATTCCAGTGTTGGGAATAAATAATATTGGTTTCAGACAATTTATTTATTGAAAGTCAGGAAGAGATTCATAACATGGGTCATTTGATAAATTTGGTTTATTATCTAGCCCAAAGACTCTAAAGAGCTAAAGTCTATGTTCCCGCTGTTTCATTCATAATAAATATGTTATAGCTTCACTGATCCTGCTACTGAAAATGTTTGTCGTCACACTACACACAGATAAAGTTATTTTCTTAATTGTGCAGCGACCTGTGAGGTAAATAATGTGATTCAGCAGTCATCTGGCACATTAACATTTCAACCACTAAACCAAACTGAAGCTCCCCGAAACAGCTCCTAACACACTGAGTTAGCAGATCATGATTACTAAATACTGGTGGATGGTATGATTTGATCTTCTTCAGCACTGAGTGTGCACATCATGTCACTTTGACCCCTGCTCACTGCCACCATCCTCAGCCTAGTGAAGGATAATGGGGCCTGACAGGGCTAAGAAAGCTTGAGTAATTGTTAAAGAGAAGGAAACTGTCATTATAAGTACCTCCTCAGGATAGAATAGACCTGAGGAGAAATTAACTCTGTGGTCCGGCTCTCCGCTATTGTGTCGTGGTCGTGGAATCTGGAGGACAGGCCACATCTTAGCGAGGCAGGAGAACTGCTCATTGTTCTGTGTGGAGTTTCAGTTAAAAAAGCAGGAGAATGAATGACCTCCTTCCAGTGTCCCTGCTCCACTTTCTAACATCATGCTTTATTTAAGCACTCCTTTACTTTGTAGTGTCAAGGTGATGTGTGGATATACTCATCGCGGAAGAAAATCCTGTCACTTAGCATTGTCCCAGTTGACATTGTACTCCCTCATGCTCAGCTGTACCTTTTCCTTTAAAAAGTTTTAATTATTTCTTCTGCATTCTTGCTGCTCTGTCAGTGGAACGCTACATTCCTCTCCTCGAATAAGTGCTGTCTCACTCCAATTGAGCAGAGTAAATGTGAAAGCCAGTGAATGGAGCAGCCTCAATAGGAGAAAATAAACAATTGCTTGGGTCCATGGGTGCAGCGGGGGAGAGCGGATGAGAGGAAGGGAGAAAGGCCTCCCTAAAGTGCTAAGATTCCCATGGATACTTAGTCCTTTTTCTGTTTGGAGGAGGATCTCGTAAAGTACTTCAACAGCGGATGATTTCTCTTTTCCTTTTACTCTGTTTTTATTTGAGGAGAGAAAGGGTGGTATGCGTCAGGGTGATTGTCGGACATGTGGGTGGNACATGCACACACGTGCACCCTCGTATACACACACACACGTACAATTTGCTCCTCACTTGTCGAGTGTTAAGTTTTAGAAAAGGAGTCCATTGTTTGGGCGTGAAAGGTTCTTGTTTTAGCTGTGTAACTAAATCAAAAGTTCCTTTAACACAAAGGGCTTGCTCCATTCTGGGTCTGTTTAAGTGGGCAGAGGGTTTTAATTGTTTCATTTTGTTAAAAAA
Organism: Lucifuga dentata; assembly: GCA_014773175.1. Classification (NCBI taxonomy): domain Eukaryota; kingdom Metazoa; phylum Chordata; class Actinopteri; order Ophidiiformes; family Bythitidae; genus Lucifuga; species Lucifuga dentata. The sequence continues at coordinate 42,992 of VXCM01002997.1, read as the reverse complement.
AATCACCACTCCAAACAGCTTTCCCCAGGCCAGGTTTCTTACTTGTTCCATGTTTCTCTTCCTCACTTAACCCTCATTACATACAGTAGTATGTCAGATACACAAATACTGTGCATTTATTTGAGTATCACATTTATGCCCAAACAGATCATTTAAATGTGTCATGAGGATTTAGAGGATGATTATGGAATTGTAAAATTTGCCACCATTACTTTCATATCGCATATGGAGCTCAACAAGACAAAACAATATCTCAACATACAGTAATTATGTACTTGCTTGATCATCATTATCCCAGATGGGACACGAGGCTGCAACTTAGAAATATTACAGTAGCATTACATTATAGCACAAGGATAGTATTAAAGGCATCATATGCTTTATTTTAACACAGCATTTGAGCTAATTTATATGCTTTTTCTTCCTTATGTCCGTATATTGTATATTTCTGTTTGAATAATACAAGCTTGTGATTAACAAATTCAAAGCATTTCAGAGAAAAAGGGAAAAAAAAATGTTAGGTCCAATTTTCACTTTAGTAAATCAACTGAATGAGCTGCCTGTCAGCCAATAATCTGCTGCGTGTTAGATCAATCTGTACAAATGCAAACAAAATATGCATATTTATAGCTAGACTATCCACTCTGGTATAAGACATTTACATACAGACCCGAAATAGATATCATTTTTTCATTAGCCAATAAAGCATGTGTAATGGATTGTAAAACTTTGGCAAACTAGTGTAGAGACGGTGAGTAGTTTGATTCATAAGCAGTGAAAGTTTGAATATTTCTAGATATTTTGGATGATGATGATGAGATGATGGATGTTTATAGATACTGAAGAGTCAATGTTTGACAGACTTGTGATGTCCCTCAGAGGACAGTTTTGGGGACAGATGGTCTCCTCAGTGGGCAGAGGTGACAGTAAATGACCTGCTCACATGTTGGAGCAAAGAGGGACTAGGTTTTATGAAATTCTATGACACTACTTTTGATTATTGATCTACAAAGTGGACTAGAATTGGTTGTGACATTGATCCTCTTCATTTAGCTGAAGAAGAAGAGCACCTGCTGTTGGGCCTTGTTGATGAGGCAGGAGATGATCCTCTCTCTTGGTGAATGACTCAGCTGTGTTCACAATTAAAGTGCTGATCTCAAGGGGAAGAAGAGCAGGCAGGTTCCCTCACAAGTCAGCACATAATAACAAGAGCCAGCCACCTCCATCCTTTACATGAACTCATCATTGGTGCTAATGAGGACCACCAATTTGTAAACTGGAGCAATTTGACATTTTGAGGAGCGAAGGAGACGGGAGAAGTTATCTGATTTAGATTCATATAAATGTAACCCTGACAAATAAACACAACAAAAGAATCCTCTTTTAGAAAGAAGCAAAATACATTTGGCAACATAGTGAAATTTTCTTGTGATCTGCCTTATTCTGTCCTGTTGCAAGATAGTTCTAATAATTCTAGAAAACTCTTTAAACAATTTGATTTGTATTGATTGTAATTCATTTTAAAATTTGTTTCTAGTCATCCTCTGGCTAAGCTAAATTAAGTCTGATAATCTCGCGCATTGTGGAGCCTGGTAAGAATATTTTTCATGGATTAAAAAAAAGCTGAATCATCTTAAAACAAGATGTCGAGATTTTCTTTCTTACCATTTTTTGCAGTATATCCTGATCCCCATGATCATTTGGATTGACCTGATCTTTACCAAATGTGAAGATAAATATCTCTTCCCTGCTATTATGTGGCTGTTATTTTTTTCACTCAAGCCTGCAGATGATCAGAATTTTTCACTCTCAGGTTGGTTATTAGTTGTGTGGACCTGTTCACGTTTGGAGGTTTGGGTCAGTAGGTCAGAGGATCAGCTCACTGGCACCTGGGGGACACAGAGTTCACCATTCAGAGAGCCATTACGTCTAGCAGCGATGGTGATACATATGACCACTGAGGTGATCAGTGATGGTTTATTGTTAGCTGTTATGAGCAAGAATATGGAAGCGTGTGTATGAATGTGCATGTCAGAGGTGGACGCCCAGCACGTTGAGATGTCGTTTTGGTGAGTAAGTATTATTATTTTGGAGAGGGATTATGTTTTTGAAGAAAAAAACAGAAAACGGGTTGATTCTGAGGTGGGGTTGATGAATGTGTTGATGGTGGCATTTTGATAGGGGCAATTTTGACCTGACAGGGCCCAGGCTCTCTCATGAATCAAAATGTGTCAGCCAGGCGCTGGAGATGGAGGGCCGCTCATTGTGGCTCTGACACCCATGTGAGGGGCTGAGGCTGCTGGGGGTCAAGTGTGACACCTCATTAGGACGATGTTGATTTAGTGTGGCCACAGTGCAACAGACCTCCTCCCATGGGGTCTGGGGAGGCGTTTGAGCGAGGGGGTGGGGGAGCAGCGAGCACTGGACAGAAAATGGAGCCTACTGCTCTTCATCCTCATGGCCGTCATCTGACAGCTTGCAAATCATGCACCTACGCTGAACACCCCACCCCCTCTTTAATTTTCACTCCATCCCTACTTTTTAAGCGTGCATTTCTTTAAACACAAAGGAACCCTGAGTCAACGTTTGAAGAAATGAAAATGTGTCTCAGCCTATGTTCTCTCTCTCTTTTTTTTTTTTTTTTTNTTTTTTTTTTTTTTTTTTGAGTACATGCTGTGATTTGGTCAGTCTTCCCCCTCGGTGAACCCACCCTTCCTGACAACAATTCTGACCTTTCACCTTTGATCTCTGGGTTTAAAATTGTTCTCTGCAATGTCAAGATTACTTCTGACAATCTGCAGTTGTGCTTTCGGCTCAAGTGCACACCGCTATTCGCTGATTTTACGGCTTTAAAGCACATTTGCTGTTTTAATTATCAATTAACCTCCTTTTATTTTTGTAGATCTTTGTGTAGTATTAGTAATTCCAGCCATGTTTAATTTTTATTTTGTATGAATTTTAAAGATATATCTTCTCTCTTATACTCTGTTATACATACACTCTTTTAATACCCACTGATGTTAGTGATATAAAACACTGATACCTATTTATTCACCTTTTCTTTGTCAAACATTCAATTTAGAAGATGGAAGAAGAAGATAAAAAATAATGATGTAAGGCTGCCAAGGATTATTAGCATGTTGAGATAAAACACTCTGGCACACACACTCATAGTAACAGGAATCCTCAATTTATAACTGAACATGCTTACGATGAATGATGAAAAACTCAAGTTGCCTCCTGTATTTCCACCAGTGATGGATTTAAATCAGTTTTGGTGTGCTCACATGTCAACATGTAGATCCAGTTTGTACCAACATATCAATATAAATAAAATTTTTTGTTGAGATGTCCACAACTTACATCTGTAACTTTGACTGTAAAGAAAATATTAAAAACCTTCCAGGTAATGATGACAGCATGGTGGCTGGATTAAGCACATGTGAAGAACAATATTTGAGACAAATGTAAACTTTGACCTTTAGTTGCAGTGCCCCCATCTGGGCAAATTGTTGTACTGCATCTGAAGTTGTGCAACCATAATGCCTGCAACTCATACAAAGTCACAATTTCTATTATGTAACCTTTTACAGGGTATTTAGTGTAACAATCCGACAACAAAAGGAGTGTGTAGATGTTTTGTTGATATTGCATATGGATATTATTAAAATTTAAGATAAATCTAAATGCAAACTGTTAAACAGCAGAAGCAGAGCTGACTCATCTCCATTATCCTCTGAGGTGGCTTTTTATTTATTTGGATCCAGTTTATTAATTTATTTTTCTAACTCTTACCAGTTATTATATTATCTCTCAGTTATTATATTATGATTTTTAATTCCACTGCAAAGCCCACACACACACTGTCTGTGCTGCCACAGTAAAAATCTTATTTCCCGTCATGTAACAGCTTGAATTTGCCTTAATTCACTCAGAGGCGTCCACCAAATGTCATAGCTTATCACTATGCAGTTTCCCCCTCTTTCTGCATGACACAAAAGACATTAAGTAACCCCTTTTTTGCATTAACCCATCATGCATACTTAAATCTGAAATGATGGAAAGCGCTGAACCAAATTGGAGTATCAGAGAATGCATGAATAATGAATGAATCTTAATTCACAGATTTGGTCATTTATCTTCACAAAGCAAGAACATTATTTTCTAACATGTGGAGGATTGTGGCAGAAATTGGCTGATTAATGCATTTGGAGCCGAAATAATGCTGTGGGTAAAGCTGTCCTCTTTCTGTGAGTCATGCATGCAAACACACACACACACACACACACACACATACACACACACACACACACACACACACACATACATGCACCCACAAACAAAGGTGTAGAGGGCCATCTGTCTTTTCTGATGCTGCAAATCTGGGAAACAATGAAAGTGTCATGACATTTCACAGATTTTCCTCCAAATAATTTAATTTCAAAGCAAAGTGCCACCATAGATATCTTCTCCTTTTTTCACAACACGCAAGCAATTAAAATGTTATAGGTAGAAATTCTGCCATTCACTTATAAACAAATCCCTCTTGCCAAGAAAGAATGATTTATGAATGCTGTTACAGCCGACGTCACAGTCCACTTTTGTTGCTTTTGAGATTTTACTCATTAGTCTGAATAATAACTGTCACTAATTCAAGCTGTTCTCCAATGGCTTTTTGAATAGAAAGAGAGGAAGAGAGCGCGAGAGAGAGAGCGAGAGAGGAGAGAGAAGCCTGAGAGATTAACTCCAGTGAGCTCACTTTGTGAGGCCCAGGAACGGCTGAATATTGTTCTAGTGGTGGGGAGATGGAGGGGGGAGCAGAGAGGAAAAAAATCCCTATGAAGCCAGAGAAATGAACTTGATGATCTCAGGGGGGCAGGGGGAGGATCACCATTCCTTGCTCCTGACAATCAAAATTAGATTGGCCAGCACTGTGTCAACACCAGCCTCAGTTAAGGCATGACAGGGGAGGGAGGGAGGGCAACCCCCTGTGGGTGTTTGAGAGTTTGCCATGTGAACTATGGAGACCCCACAGTGCCTTTCACTGACTGCTCAGCCCTCAAAGAGATCCACAAGCCTTTTTATTGGCCAGCATTGTAACCAACGGCATCTCTTCCCAACTGCTATATTTTGGCAACTTGTTATTTCTGTTTGTGCTGCCATGTTTCATTAAACCCACATCTGCAGTGCTACATTACAGCATGTGCGAACAAAAGCTAAATTTTATTTCGTGAACAAGGGAGCGTTCACATTTTCTCACTCTCATAATGTGTGTGAAGGTTTCAGGGTCACAGATAATAACTTACATAAACATGAGCACATATTCTGTGGACAGTTAAACTTATAATTTTGTGATGTTCATGATAATTTATATGTTACCCAAACTGAAAACTGTAAAGATCACAAGCAAATCAATATCAATTTCTTTTTAAAAGAAAAAACAAAAACTAAATGAAAATATATAACATATATGACATAAAATTTGCCCAGAAGTCTGTCACTTCCCAAGATGCATATGAAACATAAGTAGGACTTTTGTTATTGTTTTCTTGAATGTCAGATATCAATGTGTGTGTGTGTGTGTGTGTGTGTGTGTGTGTGTGACAGGAGGTTCAGGGTTGTGTTTTTGGAGGTTTGATCAGTGACCTGGAATATTTCAGTGTGTTTGGTTCTACCGGGGTAAAGAGAGCGCAGCTGTGTCCTCACATAACCTTCCACTTTCTTATTTTATCGTCATACTCAATTTTACCCCAAACTACTCAAGAACCAGCAGCTTTGTCACATTTACATGCTGATTAGAATTACTTAGTAATATTAATAATATTAGCATCAATGATACTTTCTTCCTATAGGCTGAAGCAGAAGTTTAAAAGAAGAAGGAGATTTAGGATTATTACAGGGCGAGCTACAGGATGACAGCGTGGGACAAAAGATTTTGTTTTTCACTCTCAGGCTGATTCCTGTTGTTGCCAAAAGAGAGATGTCCGACTGACTTTCAAGTGATCTTAACACACACACACACACACACACACACACACACACACACACACTGCTGCAAGAAGTTCTCAAAATGAGTGGACAGCATGCTTAGGGCAGAAGATGATGCTACGTGCTTTTATAGTCAGAGCAGCATGAAGATCTTTGTACCTGTCAGAACAGACAGGTACAAAATGCAGCAAAGATGCAGCAAAAAGTGTTTTTTTTTTTAAATCTTTTTTTTATATCCTCTTTTAAAGCATTTGTGTTCAAGAGTTTTATATATCAGTTTGATTTTATTAGACGTTTCTGATTCTAATGATATAAAACTTTCAAATGATTCTATATATTATATTATATTATATTATATTATATTATATTATATTATATTATATTATATTATATTATATTATATTAAGAATATATCTTGCTCCATTTCTCAAGAAAAGCAGAAATCTGCAGAATATTTCCACAATGGCTTGATTCATTCTTTTTACTTTATAAGCACTTTTATGATTAACATGTTTGCAGAATTAAATTATTTCTGTCAGTGTTGTTCATATTATCAATACACTGCTATTTCTGTTATTTTTGTAATGCATCAGTCTCACACTGAAGCATAAACTGCCTCCTTGTGCTGTACATTGTAATTATTCACAAATACATTTATAGTTACAAATTTCTTTGATTTTTGAATAAACTGGTCTCAGTTATTTTGAAATGAATCTGTTTACCATCTGACATCTTTAAAACTTAGCTTCAAATACACTTTACTTCTATTTATTCACTGCTTTACACTTACAACAACAAATGGATGCACAGAGGTCAAGCCCTTTGCTGCTTCCTATCTGGGTATCTGCCTGTTAGAGAGGAACACCTTCAGGGTAGGGATGGTCGTCTTGTCCCCAGGTGAGGTCTCAGATCTGTGGGACTCTTCAGTAACATGCCCCGGCACGGCTCAGAGGGTCAGCCAGGCCCACTGGACTGCCGCTCACCACTGTGTGAACCTGAAGCAGATGGTGTGTGTCGTTCCCGAGAGCGAGAAATGCTGAACTCAACTAAAAAGTGATTTTGTGACTCCAGGTTCTACTGAAGGTGAAAATGAAAACTGATCCACTGATAAGTCTTTATCTTGAGATTTTCTCTGTGTAGCTGTATCGTCTGAAATTGAATTTTTAATTTCTGGACTTAGTAGAACTAAAAAGTTTACATGTTTGTTTCCATGAATGTAAATAATCTGCAGCTTTGTAACTGATTTATGCATTTTCTACACTATTCTAATATCTATTAGTTCTACTACACTCAGAATATTACTAAGAATTTCTACTAAGAACAACAATAATGCAATAATACTGGACATTTTATTCTATAATGCTTTCTGGGATGTCAAAGATTCAAAAAGCAAAAACATACAAACAAAATTGAATTTAAAAAAATGAAAATAGAAGGTAAATAAACCTAAAATTGAAAAATAAAATATGTTACATTTCAAAGTGCAAAGTTATCTCAGTTATCTAATGACTGAGTCCAGGCAACATAAAGATACAGTATGTGTTCATATTGTAACAAATGAAATAGATACTTAATTCTGAGAATTTAAAGAAAAAATAACTCTCTGAATTGGAAACATTTATTCTGCCTAAATATGTATCTATATTCCACTTACTTAGCTATTTAGTAATTTTTTATCTTGCAAAAAAAAAAACAAAAAACAAAACAAAAAAACCCAAACATGTTTCTTAGAACATTATAATCAGCTCTTATTAGTTGTTGACGACTTGAATATTTTGTGACTTTTGTCCAGTTGCGCTGTCAAATCACTGCAAACTTTTGTCCCCACAGTTTATTTTATTGTCACGTGAGCTTCTTTGGAGTGTGTGTGATCTTTCCTGAACAGTTCCCCTCTCTAAACTCCAGACAAAAAGGTGTTACTGATTACTGTGTCCAGCAATTTAAGCTATTGAGTGCTGCCCCCAATTCACCTTCTTTCTTAACTTTATGGCTATAATTGCCATAAAGCTCCTCCCAAATCCTCCCAACCCCCAGCCTTTCTCCAGCCCTTTGTAACATGTTCAATATTCCCATTGTACTGTACTCTTTTTCCTACACAAGTGCCTCCACGGCGTAGTTTTGTTTTTGTTTAATGAAGCTGGGTCAGAGTTCATCATGTTAGCCGTCTTAAGGCTTTGAGTGCAGCATTCAGCTACTAACTTCTACAACTGCTCCTTATGTGCCAAAACAATAAAAACATCCATCAATGTCCTCCCTTGTCTATGCTGGGCGGGTAAGAGTGATGATGAGTACGGTACATTGATGCACTTTGAGGGGCAGAGGACTGTGTGAATGTTTGTTTATGTCAAGTGAGGATTTGTCAAAAGGTTTATGTCATTGCTGGCATCAGTCTCCTCCAGCTTGTACTGGGTGGTCTTTGTCTGTTTGCATCCCTAAAAAGCTTCGTTCTCACTCTCATTTGTCCCCTATTGATTCCCTAAATTAGGTTGATGAGAGGCCCTCCTATCAGGTGGCATATTAATTGGGTCAGGCTGGATCTTATATGAAATCCAAATAATGGCGAACCAAAGCCCAACACTAAACCTTTGTCCCTTGAACGCTCTCTTTCACCAATTAGCCTCGCAGTGAATCTGCTTCCAAGAATGAGGATGTCACTGGTGGCTGAGTGTGCGAGTGAGCTGTGGGTGTAGGCAATCATAAGAAATGAACAATAGATCCCATAAGCTAAATAAATGATTTATTGTACAAAAGAAAAATGACAGTAAATAAACAACAAAAGGCAAAATAACAATTGAACAGTTATTCATATGCACAACCATTAAACTACAAAGTTGGGGTGATTTTTTTTTTTTACTACACAAAGAACAGAGGAATGAAGGGGAGAAAGTGAGCAAAACATTAGAAGCGGTGAACCTGTCCAAAACATCATAAATGTCAACATTTGGGTAGGTATTTACATAGAGATTTCTTACTCTCATATATTTATATGAAAACATTCTCACACATACCAGTATACAAACACTAAAATTCAAAATGTATCTTCTCAACAGCTTTAATCGTAGTTAAGCCATAGTTGTGGGCATAGCTAATTATTTCCTTTGACCACAAATTACAAGAGGCGCTACTGTCAGTCACTCTTCCCAACACAGCTGTCAATAACTCAATCTGAACCTGAGAGCAAGGGGACCCTGTGGCTTTCATCTACATTTTTTGGGGGTNGGTGGGTGTTGGGGGAGTTTGCACAGATTCATTTATGACAAAATCTCAAATTAAAAAAGCAAGGTTTTTAGAAGGCTACAGTGAGGTAGACAGACTTGGAAATTATTAATAAATAGACAATTGACCAGTTGAATTGTTTCCAACCACTGCCCCTACCAGCATTTTCTCCCTTTGAAATGTTCGAGCATCTTCCTGCTACCGCAACAGTTACAGCACACATGTCATCCTCTACTTTGGCTAACGATCCCTGGATACTCCTCCCATTCTTACATGGGTGCTTTCACTTAAAACACACACAAAGGCAAAACATGTCCGTGTAAGACAGTCAAAAGGACATAGTCTCTCTCTAACTTGGTAACAGATTAAAGTTGGTGGTCGGGCCGTTTCCAGTTAAAGCGTTCTATGTTCATTGATCCAGACGCTTATTACACATGACTTATCACCCAAAGTGGGCAGGCGGGCCTTTCAGGCCGCTGGTACAGTACATCCAGATTCCAGATTGAACAGAAGTGTGTGTGAGTGTATGGACAGGTCCCCGCTTCAGACAAAAGTCAGGAAAGCGTGATGGTATCAAAAGAAGTGATAACCTCTCTAGTTTATCCATACGGTTTATCACCAGAAGCTTGAATAGTTTTCATCCTATACTGTACAAGCTTTCTTGTGCTTGATAAAACACAAACAACACTTTACCTCCTCACGCCATGAACGTCCCATAGTGCAAAATTTATTGTTGGTAAGGTAGAGTGCCCAAAAAAGGTTTTTGTACCCCTTTTTATATATACATATATCATTTATATATAATGTCCGAAGGCTCTTCCTTTATCCAACAGCATAGTGCTTTCGTTTACAACAAAAGGATATCTTTGCTTTGATATCCAGGAGACACGACAGACTTTGAACGTACTAATCTACTCTGTGTTCAAGCACTTCCAATATTTTCTCCATCATGGTGATGATACAGTCGAGGTTGTATTGGGGTGGAGCGGTGGATGGGTGCATTCCAAAATCAAATATGTCCTCTAAACTAAAACAAGCGGTTGAGTTACATTCTCTTGCACATGTAGCATGGTTTTTGTCATGATCTATAAAACGATATACCGAATCAATTATTTGTGTCCAGTAGTGCAGTTAAATATCTAGCGATAAGGAACTGTCCTGACAGGAATAATGCATCTACTGCTATTTATTCAGCTAGATGTCTTTTTTTAAATACAGACACATAAACGGTGCTGTAGCGTGTGGAGTGTAAACTAGTCGTAACACTGTAATCATGATTTGTACTACCTTCATCCCAATAACTTACTCAAACTCAAAATTCACAGCAGGTTGAAAACGTGAGCATGCTGGCACCTTTGTGTGTTTGTCACATTTTATTTCAGGGTGTCAAAATAACTCAGTGCTGTTTTTTGTTTTCAATCTGTTATAATATGCTCAGTCCCAGGCCTCTTCAAGTTATGAAACAGTGCATTTATTTCTCCTAGTGCGAGGGTCGGAGTAGTAAATGTGTTTCTTCTTTGAGGAAAGAATAAAATTGTGATCTGAGATGGTGCCAAATTACTTCAGAGTCCATCTATGTTACAGTTTTGTTTTAAGTGTGTAGCGTGCCAGTCAAAACTACACCTGCAATGTGAGAAATGCTGTAGCAAATAGCATAACCTCTTCCCTCCCTTCTCTTTTTTTTTTGAGTTTTACAAGACTAGAAATAAAAGAAGATCAAAGTAACTGTGAAAAGGTTTCATAGATACTCGAGAATGTCACACTGGGGTGTCATACATTAATAGAGGATACAGGTTTGGTTTTGGATCTCTTTAACACTTTTACATCTCTACAGCACATCTCCAAACATCTGTAAACAAGATTTTGGATTCATCCTAACAGTTTTCATGAGCAGAGGATGGATGAGTTGTTCTTGTAGTGGTGGATTACAAAAATAATTCTGATCACGCCCCATCAAAAACATTTTTGCGGATCAAATCCCACCCGTAGTGAAATACAGTCCCTCTTTAAAACTCCTCACCTTAGGACTGAAATTACTTTAAAATATTGTAAATGCTTATGTCTCCTGTTATCTTAATCCACTAACCTGGACATTTCACAAAGATGCCATTGTTTTAAAAATCTTAAGAACAAAAACCAACCACAAAACTAACAAACACTTACTGTATAACATAGTTTTGTCTCATTTACCATTTTCTGAAGCTGCTCCACAAGTAAAACCTCTTTAAATCATTTAAAATGTACTGTATCACTCAGTCATCAGTTTTTCTTTTAGAATAATTTTGACTACCAGAAAAATGGAAACTCAGTGGGATATTTTGTGGCTGAGCTAAAGTGAAATCTGGTGCTGAGTAGTGGATTGTGGGAAAAGCTCCATTAGGGCTTTGGGTGGTATGATGTGATGGCTGTACACAGGTGTGTGTGTCTCCCTGGAGCCTAGGAGCAGCCACATCGATCTACCACCATTCCGGGTATCTTGCCGTGGATGATCTGTTGCTTGTCATTGAAGTAGAGCATGTTAATAGGGGACATCTTGGTTGGGGTGCAGCAAGGCCCAGCAGAGCCTCGGGGGTTGGCGTGCTGCACCAGGTGGGTGTGTGGGTACTTCTGCATAAACATGTACTCGCATTGGCCGGAGCAGTAGTTGGCTTTGTAACGTTTGGGGGCAATGATCCAGTCCCAGCCGAACGCCTCGAAATCCACAGTCAGAGGGTAGCGGCAACAGCGAGACTCGGTGGAGTGCTCGTCACAGTCCAGACCGAGGTTTCTCCGAGAACGCTTGGTCGTCTCAAGAACTTTCACTTCCAGGAACGGCTGCTGGAATCAGGGGGAAGAAGGGCAAGACACAGAAAAGGAGAGGTGGTTATAAGAGCAGAGAGACGACTGAGATGGATACACACTTCACACAGATTATTCCAATGTGGGCTCCCATATCCCTTAAGGAAAAAAAAAGTTTGAACAAGATATTCCCTGATTTCTTTAACAAGCTGTGCACCAAAATTAAAGCTCCACACTAAAAACTCTAAGCTATTATGACTCAATTTGATGAAGTTGAGTGAACTAATTATGGAATTAGCGTGATATATAAAAAATGTTTTCTTCCCCTGCATTTAGTCACGATTGAAGTGTGGTTTTCTTTATTTGGTGGAGGCCTCCGACAAGCCTAATCGGCTTTTTGCCTCTTCTGGCACATTTTATGATTTTATGATGTTTTTATATGCTTTGTTGTGTTTTAATTGTGCTAAATAAAATTAAAATTGAAATCAATTTAAAATGATTATTCATTTGATAGTGTCATATTTACTTATTTCATTTGGGCACAAATAGAGTTCAACATGTAACACCTTCATCATGGACAAAGATGAAGACTTTGGGAAAGGTCTTATTGAGCAAAATGTTTCTTCAAATAATAATAATAAAAAAAAAAACATACATGCACACAGAAACACAAACTGAACATATCACTTCTGATTTTCATTGATTATGTGTCTGCTGATCCCCTATAACTCTTACTGGGCTTACTGAGTAGTTCAGCATTACAACATGTGACTAACACACCAAAATACACACTAAACTTATTGATACAGAGTTGAATAGTTGATTATATAATATGGAAGGAGTGTAAATTCAAGATGACAACTTTGAAAAGGAGAAACTTGAAACATAAGACAAGACACTGTATTTCAGCCACTGTTTATGTATTGTACTTCTAGATTGTCTTATTTGGATCCAACCCTTGTCAAGGCAGTATCCTTTGTGGAAAAAGTAAGTGGAACTAAAGGCTGAGAGTAAAGCTGTGGAGAAGCTGGCACCTTTTCTCAGAATGCATAAGAAGAGTCAATTACAACTCATAGCTGAGTTATGAAATGGGCTCTAAGACACAAACTGACAAATTACCAAATTAGTTACAAACAGACTGAACCAAAATGAGGCAATCTGACATGTTTAGTAGTATTTAATCCTTGTACAGGGCTGAACAGCTTCCCTGTTGATTTTCTGTTATAACAGCTAGTTACTGAACTCACCTGCTACACCAGGTGATCATCATTTTCTATTACATTAAACCATTCTATTACTCTTATGTAGTCACATAGCCAGTAATCAGCACCACAATTTGAGTGTTTCTGCTCCTGATTCCAGATCATGTGGTACCTCAGCAGTTGCGTCCACTGTTCCCACATCTAAACACAACACAGCGTGCTAATCATGCTGCAGCTCACAAATGCCAGCAGCTACAACATTCTTCACAATAAACAGTCCACAAACATTTCCTTGCTATTGCGGAAATAAATGTACCTGAACATCTGTGCAAATTAAGGGGTTAACCATTTGAATATAGGGATTTCTTTCTTTTTTTTTTTTTTTTTTNTTTTTTTTTTTTTTTTTTTACAGTTTTCTATTCTGGTATTTCCTATCAAATTTGCAACATTCCCTTAATCATTTTCCCTCCAGTAGAATGAATATTATGTATTCTTGTTGACTGGAGAGAAGCTCACTTCATACTAAATGTTAAATTGGAAAACAGAAGAAAATAGTCTGACTTGCATCAATATTGGTAACAGTTTCTAATAGCAACTTTTCAACTAAAACCTTAACACCTGGATGACTTGAAAGTCATAATAAGTACCAAAAAAACTCCCTGCAAAATATTCATCAATTTATCATTATTCTTTTAAAAGCACGGACACAATGTGGCATTTTGAGTCACAATTCCAAGAGTACTGACAGAAACAAGCAGTTCTAAGACTGATGTATTGCTATGCTTGGTTTGATTCATGACCCCGGAGGTCATCTGCAGGCTACCATAACCTTGACCTTTGGGCAACACAAGCCGGTCAAATATTTCACTCCAGCGTGTTTATTTTACAAAGGCTTCCTCTCCCCACAGTGATTCCAGCTGGGCTCCAGCACAGTTTTTTGTGACGCATTCAAAAGAGGAAATAAGCCGAAAGGCTGTTGGGGTGAGACCATGTCAGCTTGGGCTTTAGGGCTTTTGTTGTCAAAAAAAACAAAAAAAAACAAAAAAAAAAAACCTCCAAGGATCAGGGAGAAGCAGAGTTTGACTCTTTCTTTGCTTGTTGTGTTTTGCTTTATTTTTGTACACATGCCTGTGTCTCTGATCTTTACTTTTTTTCACTGAAGAATAATAATGCACACTGCTGTGTGCTCAGAGGGCAGCGATTTATTGGCCAGGACACCAGAGCAGACCTCTGGTGTTGTGAAGATCTGACCCAAATGACCACTTGGTAAACATTTGGTGTTACTTAACTTGGATGAGTGGCCTACATAATTCAACATAGACGCTGCATGTAACTGTCAGTGGTGGTAATGCAGGAATTTCAAACTAGAATAATTATTCAACGGCTGGTTTTGCTTTAGGACTAAGGTTTGACCTCATCCTTGCAGTCCCATCCATTACATTAAGCAGCAGGATGTAAACCCAGTGGCTCATCATTAAAAAGGAATCTAAACAAATAAGTAGGTCAAGGCCAAGTCACTCTTCTGATAGATGATGTGCACATTCTAAAATGCTGTTTGCAGAGTTTGGGGCTCAGAAGCATCTTGTCAATGAGCAGCTTAACGGTGCAGGCTGAGGTGAAAATATTTTGGGCTGTTCAGGTTTTCCAGGTTTGCTGCTCAATAGAATACTGGGATAGTGTGAAAATGTGAAAAGCCAAACTGAATTAATCACATTAAATAATATGATCCTCAGTATTCTCAGATTTTACTATTACAAGGAGACATCATAGGCTCAACTTTCCAGCATGTAAAACACTGAAAAAACAGTGTGTGTTCACATTAAGTTTGGGTTTTTTAAAAACAAAATATGACCAGGTCATATGTGAGCTGCTGGACGTTTTCTGCAGTGGACACACACACACACACACACACACACACACACACAGGAGAATGTTTGAAGATAGGATGTAGCAATGACTAATGATGAAGGCTGACCCAAAAAGTCATACAAAGGTCATAGGTCAGACAAAGCATCTGTGTTTTGTCTTCTGTAGGCTAACTCAGATCTGTCCTAGTGGTCATCACGCTTAAATAGATGAGCTGACGGTATTCAAGAGAAAAATACGCAGGCCGCTTCAATGCACGACTGATGTACTTACTGTACATCTTGAAGTTCTGTGTGTAGCCCTATTTAAAATAAAAATACACCAGACAGCCGAAGGATAACATTAAATAATAGAGTTATCCACATAAATTCAACCCATTTTACTAGGAATTTGTTTATATACAACTAAAATGATTACCAAAATACATTTACTGTGAAATATAATTCTGCTTGGAATATACTCTTTATCAACAAGCTGACAGAATTTTCAATACATATTTGATCATATCTGTAAAATATGCAGGTACTGCAGGTTTGCTTTCCTGCAATATCTGCTTGTGCTAACTAAGGTATGGTTAAGGTTAAGCAGTTAGGATTAGGCAACTAAAACCACTTGGTTAAGGTTACAGAAGTGGTGTAGCTGCATGAAAAATGGACACTCACTTCCTGTGTCTGGACCATGGGACACGACCATGCTCTCTGGTGTCAAAGTTCTGAGCTTTATATGCACAATCATCCATCCCAACCCTGTCCCTGCTATTTTAATCCCAAATCTCTGGAAGCTAATTTTCATTAAGTAAAATTATTGGAAACCAATGATTATGTGGAATTTTTAAAATAAAGAATTAATGTGATTTCTTTTAAACATGACCATGATCCCTCCCTAACCTTAACCAAATGTTTTAGATGCCTAACAAAACTTGATCATAGAATTAGGATCTCAAAAAAAAAAACAACAAAAAAACATAAGAGCTTATTTTTTGTTTAGGTATGAGAACTTGTTGGAAATAGTTAAAGTGGTCAAAATTGCACATATAATCAATTTACATGTTGGAAACTTTGAATTCAAGAGCAACAGGTTCTTTTCCTCAGTAGATGTCTGACTGTGTTTTGGCTGTTATCACAGTGATTAGCAGTCACAGAAGCTTGCATGCTTACAAGTTCACCAACAGCTCGTTTAAAGCAAACAGTTACATGAGCTACTCAGTCACTACCTTGCAGCATTTTAAATCCATATGTTTCTGTACTGATTGACTGTTTGAAAACAGAGAATGAGAAAATTTGATTCAATTTCAGTTCTGCTCTGAATGCAAGAAGACAGTACGAGATCACATACCTTTGCCAAGACCAACAAAATCCCTAATACCCCNCCACACACACACACACACACACTTTGAGATATCCTGCTAACAAACAGACAAACACCGGTGATCAGATAACCTTCTTGGAGGTAATAAAGTTATCAATGCGTATCTATATGTATCTTATCAATTTTGTTTTCAAGCAAGAGAGTTTCAGTTGCACTTCTTTAATTAAAATATAAACCGATTCTTCTGCCCACATGCCCATGTCCCAGGAATAGGTCTGAGGTCCTTACCAGCCCCTCCTCTCCAGGTCGCAGTGAGGTAACTGCCAGGTCATTGCCACTTTCATCAAAGGCGTTGATGTCAATTCCCCAGTTGGTATGAGGCTGTTTGAACCAGTTCTGCAGCACGTGCTTAAAGTCAATGCTTTGCCAGTGACCCACTCTGGAGTTGAGCTCTATCTTCAGGGAGCGGATGCGGATGTGGCGGCTGCCCTGCTCCGTAANACTCTGGAGTTGAGCTCTATCTTCAGGGAGCGGATGCGGATGTGGCGGCTGCCCTGCTCCGTAACGGGCTTCAGCCGGAGAATCTGCAGGTAGACTGTGGAGGTCTGCTGAAGAGGTCGCAGGTAAACCCACAGCTGAGCCTTCAGCACCTTGGTGAACATCAGCTTGGGGCTGAATTTGAAAAAACAGCAGCTGGGCTTCCCGTTCACCTGGACCAGTGGCTCCGCTGTAGACAAGAGACAAGAGTTTGATTTTTTTTATTATGGCATTGTTTTTGGTACCTGATTTGGTCACTCATTTTCTGTTAAAGAGGTTCCATGGGTGCTCTTTTCTGTATTAGTCATGGCCGTCTGTTTCTGCAGTGATATCTGCATTATTAAAGGACCACACCGGTAGTTTTGCATGTTTGATCAGAGTATATACAACCTGCATATGTGTTACATTACTGACAACTACTTCTCAAAACACACAACTGAAGCTATAAATATTAGAATTTCCTACTGTCCACACCGCCATTGGTTTCAGTTCATTCCAGTACGCTATAAAAATCAACTTGCAGAGGCTTGAAACATGTTTGAAATACGTAATCCACAATGTACACAATGTACACAATGTATATTATATTTTTTGTCAAAGTTACTTTATTTAACTGGTCCAACACAAAGCTGCACAGGAAGAAAATGTATGTAGGGGAATGTAGTCCCAGGAGAAGACAGCTTTTACTGAGAAATTAAAACCGACCATGCCTTCTACATTCAGACAAACAGTACGTGTTAGCAGGTAAAACATTGAATGGTGCAGGTGGGTTTATCACCTGAATATTTGATTTTGAAAAATTAGGGGATTTGGTAAAGTAACACGAAAACTAAAATATGGTTTTATGTTTTTGATATTGGTTGTCAGTAGCAGAACGTGTATGTGGGTGATATTTATTGGACTTAAACATGCAGAATCACTGGTATTGTCCTTTAATTATAAACAAACCACTGTTGCTGTTATACAATAATCAACACATTGCTTTATGTGGTAGCCTGACACTGGGTCTTGGAAAAAAACAAATGTAAAGTCTCTCATCAACTGAAGATACACTGAATCATTATGTTTTCAACTGGCAAAGAAACAGAAAAAGATAATTTATTGAGATGAAAACATCATTGATTGAAAGAGTCTTTATATTCCTTCTTAAAAGGCTAAAATGTTACTAAACTATACATTTGAATAAAGGAGAGTTTATATTGAATGGACTGCATCAACAACATGGTCATCTGTCCAATTCCCACAACACAACAATCCCCATCTGGACGCATGGGTTCAGCAACATATAATCAGGTTAACAGGAACAAATGAAAGAGAGACAGCTGCTTCCATGATAAGCTGTTCCTCTAAGGAACAAACAGCGACACATGAATACATGTTGTTTCTAACAATGATCATATTTGACTACATAACGGAAAAGGATTCTATCTAAGAAAGCCACCTGAGAACATTTCAAGAATAAAAGAGAGTTTCCTCCCAAAGCCTTGTGTCACAAAGAATCAACAACATCGCTCCAGGCTTTTGTGAATATGTGCACTGAGTTTTTCATCAGCAAACAGAAATATTCTATAACTGAAGAAAAAACGTGTTCGTTTATAAAGAAACACACTGTATTCTACATTAAATAGAAGCCAAAATCAAGACACTCTGAGTTTTTATGTTTGCTTTGTGCTTTAATCCATCACCAAACAATCTAAGCTACGTCACCGCTGTGACAAATAGCCGCTGATGATTCAAAAAAGCAGGAACAGAAAAAAGTTGCACAACTGTTAATTTTCAGTTCAATGAAAAGATCAAAACTTAAAACAGGTCTGAACCTTGTTGATCTTGAACCCATTTTTGTTTAACACAACTGAATGCATTAAAGAGCATTATGCTCAGTTTCCTGCTCAATAGTACACCACTGTCAGCATACTGTATGCTGTAGCTGTTACTTGAAATCCAAGCTTTTAGTTTTATGATAACCATTGAAAGGATATTTTATAAACACCTACCTTAAGTTTATTGTTTAGTTTCTCAAACTGTGGCTGGACACTATTTTTGATACCATGATATTATAAAACACTGAGCTTTACTTTGTGGGTAAACTAAGCCATCCTCTGTTTGAATGCTCAAATTTACCTTATCTGCAGGAGGGCCACTGGTTATCTATCATATGTGCACATCATCCTTCTTTCTCAGTTTATCAGGTTACATTTGTGATTTTATCAAGGTTGGAAAAACAGATATATTTGCATATTAAAACAAGGATCAGTAATGGTGGCCAGTGGCCAGATGGCAACCTCAGATTCCCCTGGGCCAGTCATAATGAAATGGTTTATCCTGCCTCATAACATTCAAAATTAAAACATCTGAAGTTTTTAAGCACTAGAAATATATCTGGGGTCTGGATAAGGTTATGTCAATGAACACAAGCAGTGTCTTAAAATAGGCAGATTTATTCCTGTCATGTTCCTCAGCTCAGGGTGTTTCTGTGATTTGCACCACATGTCAACTCTGCACAGTGGTTCATTTACATAGAACTCCATCTGATATAATGACACCCATCCATTGCATTCATACATTCATTTCCATGTAAAGCGTTCATTTATTAAGGGAAATTTATTCCTCATCTATCTGGCATAATAATGTGCCAACTGAGTACAATAGAATATTTAATCTGCCCATTTTCACTAAGTTATTTTAATACTGTGCAACTCTACATTTCACCAAATAAGCCATTGTTTCCTGCCACTTAAGAGCACTGCTGTTATTCCTCCATTTAAAAAAGAAACTAAAAACTGTATGGACCTGTCAATCATTGCTAAATCTGAGGTTGCTGAGGCAACCTGCAAATGCTTCCTGGGTCAAAAGGTTATTTGGCACCTCAGCCTAGTTAAGAAATGGGATCAGGGGTCAAAACCGTCAGCCTCTTTACATCTCCTGGGTGCTGGGGAGGGGCAGCCCTAATAGCCAGATTGAGTTTGAAGGTCAAGGTCGACCCTATGGCAATGGTAATATGTCTTTCTGCACAAGACTCCTTTTCACCAGAGAATCATGTGGAACCCCTGAAACAAAACAGAACCAAAGCAGCCACAGTTTGTTTTTGTTTTGATTAGGGTGGAGATTCTCCAGCCAATCGTGAATTGTTTATCAAACCTCAACTGAGCAGGACAGAACACTATACAGGACTGTTTTTTTGTTTTTTGTTTTTTTTACACTAAACAAGTGTTGTAATTGAATTATGGACATGCATAGCGGGATATGAATTCACTGAGGTACAGATGGACTATCCATTAGAAGAGCCCAGGCCAACATTGAATAAGGGCCAAGCCCGGGACAGACGTGGTCCTTCAGCCTGTATGTCCAGGGACAGTCATTAGTGAGTGTAAATTATACAGTGTCTCACGCTGGACAAACAATATGTCAATGTTCCTTTTGGTGGGTTGCTGGGGTCACAGCAATTAACGTGGGTGGTGTTGTGTTTGTTCATCAGCACAAAACTGGGAATGAATGATTCTGCAGTTTACTTGGAGTTCACTTGTGATTACTATTTTTTTTGTTTTTAGCTCTGCAGGGAGGGATAGACACACCAGATTTTCCTGATCAAACTTTTTTCATTGTTTTTGCTGAGTTGTTGTGTTGCTGCAGAAAATGAAATGGTTCATTTTCTCAAGAAGAGGCCTTTCTTGGGCACCAATGCTCTAAAGAAGGAGTAATCTGAGAAGAATAGGCCTATACACCATGATCCAGGCAGGACCCCACTTATTAAACACACATGCACAACATATGAGCTATGTCATGCTAAACAATGACTGCATTGATAGGTGAAATCAATTTGTGGCTTTATAGATCCTGTAAGTGAACATGTTAGAGGGAAAACATGATGTATGAATGCCTAAACTGTAATTATAGCCTGCATTTTGGCAGAGAGCTCTACTTGTGCTAAATGAGTGAGGCTAGCTTGTAAAGAGCAAGAAAACCAGAGGGACATTTAATTCCTCTACCTGAGCTAGCTTTGCTCCTACTGCATAATGCAGCACTGTTGGGAAAAGAAAAAAAAAAAAAAAAAAANAAAAAAAAAAAAAAAAAAACAACTCAGACTTTTATTAGATTTTATTGCATTATGTGCAGGACTATTTTTATGGCTTAATATCCTGAACGTTTGCTGTATTATTGCTACAGTACTCTTTGGTTTTAAACCTGTAGAAAGGTTAGAAAGTACAATTTTGTATTCAGCACCACCTACTGGAGCAATAACACTTTTCAGCTAAACCGAATGCAAGGATTCAAACTGCTTTAAGAACCTCTTATTTGACTAAAACTAAAGGAAAGTATAGAAGAGGCTGTGTTTTTCCAAAGGAAACAAGGTTGTTTAGTTTTCCTCCTTATGTTTCCACTGTGCTTCATTATTACAACAGCTTATTTCCCTGTGGTATAATTGCAGCATATGCAGTACATGAATTTTACTGCCAGAGCAGGCCTGAAGGTGAGCCTATCGAACATCTGGTTGACTCCCTGGGTAACTGTGTCCCATAGTTAGCCCACAGCCTTCTATAGGCTCATGTAAGAGCAGATGTATGGAAGAGAAGGGTTTTTCCACCATGCCATCTGTCCATTAAAATCCAACCTCGACCATTTCAAAGTAAAACACTTTTTTAACAACCAACTTAGCACTACGCCATACGGATTGAATCAGTTAACTGATGAAAGCTGACAGAGATGTTAGGATGTGGTTACACAGTATGTAAGTACCATGCATTAAAGCAGAGAATGCTTATATGTTACACAATGTGGAAAAATGATAGATGCTTCACTATTTTAAACACGTTTATATATAATTTGATTTCTATGACACAAAGAAAGACACATAAAGGAGATCACACTGAGTTCTCAAACACTTCTACTTGGTTTGATGAAGATTATATCTGTGCTGGCAGACAATGATCGCCTCTTCCTCTTTCTCAACTTGACTAACAACAAGTGACCTCCTCTTTACCACCAATCATAACCAATTCACTTTTGTATGTTAGTTAAAATTCAGTAAACTTTGAAAAATATCAGGCAGCGCAAACATGTTATGTGTTGACTGAATGATGACTGATGTCAGGCAGATTGACAGGATTTTACGAACAAACTTATTTATCAACAGATGTTTGGCAGAGAATGCTAGTGTATAAGCATATTTATTTAACTACAACAATCAGTTATCTACCTCAAAATTTAAGTCATTACATCACACTCCTTTATCTGAACTCTTAAAGACATTGGTGAGTGTGTGTTGCTTATGTATACAAGTACGCCAATCAGGTGAAAATAAAATGCTGCTAAAATGGGGTGGGGAGAGAAATGGTCATCTATTGTTAATGTCCAAATGGATAATGCATAATGGTATAAACCTAGATAGGAGTTTCATTTGCATATATATCTATATTTTCTTTTCTTAATGGGAAATGCAAATGTGCCATTTTGTGGTGAGTGTATGTTTGGGAGCCTTAGCGTTGAATAAATGTGACTCTAGGGTATCCCCACGCACCTCAGCATATTAATCATCGTGACACGTTCACGACCCTTCTAATAAGACAGGGGCCACAGTGCACCCCCCTCAAACATCCCATCCCACCCCAGCCCCACTCCCTCTTTGTCTCTCGGCCAGTCCCGAGGGACAGAAGAGGGTGGTGGGGGAGGCCAGGCTCGAGCTTGCTGGGGATGGAAGGGGGTGTGAAGTTAGACCCCCTCATTCAGAAGCCCTCCCCTGGGACAAAGGCAGGCACAAGACTCCTATTAGGACTGAGCACAGTAGCCCCCCAGGAGCAACAAAAGACACCTCCTAATGCTCCCTGTTCTAGCTCAGTGAACACACACACACATGCACACACACGCAAACATGCAACCATATATAAACACACAACATACTCCAAACTGACTGACAGACTTTTTTCAGCACAGATAGACAAAAGCTTGTCTCTAGTAGGTTTGGAGGTTTATATACATATAAATATATTTATTATAAGGAGATTCTCAGCAGGACATCCTGTGTTCGTGTCCTGCAGAGACACAGGATGAAAAGAATAAGCGTGCAGTGAACTGCAATAAGGTGGACAGCTGGACAGCAGGAAGCATGCTGGGGTCCTACTGCTTGTGTTTGTGTTCATCCACACATATATTCAAGAGGTTAATGTCAAAGCTAAATTTTCTGCTGTTTCCAACTGTTTCCAAAGTTAGACTTTTCAGGAATACATATTTCATATGTGTATGTATGGCTTTAAAATCAAAGCAAACTGAAAGATAAAGAAAAGTGGCTTGAATCATTTCGGAGGCTCTGTTTGAGGCTGCTGCTTTAGACTGGTGACAGGCTGGATTCAGTGTGTGAATCAATTTAACTTCTCAGAAATTAATATTGGCCTAAGGTTCAGATTCTACAAGGACACCACAGCAAGAGGAAGCACTAAGATTTATTCCATTTATTATATGAGTA
Organism: Lucifuga dentata; assembly: GCA_014773175.1. NCBI lineage: Eukaryota > Metazoa > Chordata > Actinopteri > Ophidiiformes > Bythitidae > Lucifuga > Lucifuga dentata. The sequence goes on along the minus strand of VXCM01002997.1, from coordinate 19,640 downwards.
GATTATCACCATTTTATCCACTGATCATTACAGTTAATTCCACTTCGCCATCCTTTTAAAGTATGCTGTAGAAAAAATAAAGTCAGTGCAAATTTCCTTCTCCAACTACATTAAAGGACCATATTGGTCATTTTGCATGTTTGAGCCTAATATATTCAATTTTCATACGTGTAAGGTTACTGACAATCATTTCCCAAAGGATAAAACCGCATTTCAGCTTTCCTGATATTTGCAAAATCTCTTAATCTTTCTAATACATATATTCAAGCGATACACTCACCTTAAAAATCGATGTTTTGTCTGCTAATAGTTATACAGCCTCATGACGTCATGGTCGTTTCAATTTTTCGATAAATGCAGGTCTTCTTTTGGGACTATATTCCCGGTGGAGACACACATTCACTCCACACTTTTTATTGCGCTTAAACCACTAAAATTGCATAACTTTAAAAAAACCTGAATACACGTCTTGTTGGCGATGATGGATTACCTATCCCAAGAATGTTTCAAGTATCAACAAGTTGATTTTAATAGGTACCAGAATGAACTGAAACCAGTCTGGAAGGTAGGAAAAACATTTTTTTTAAATTCACTGCTCCAGTAGTATTCTTTGGGAAATGATTGTCAGAAATGTTACATGAATGAAAATTTAATATATTAGGCTCAAACATGCAAAATGGTGGTATAGTCCTTTAATGTGAGCTGCTGCTAGTAAAAGTGAACAAAACTTAAATGAACATTATTGTTAATTATTGTTAAGTTTTGTTAACTCACTAGTAGCTCTGTGAAGCAACAACTTTTAAAAAAATTCTACATTTATTAAAGTTCAATTTATATTTTGATCAAATGCAAAAAGGCTTGCACTCTAGTTTCCCCCCAACAAAACATGTTTTATGGCAAATCAATATTCACACCTTTCTTTTCTATGCATGCTTATAATTTCTGTCCATCATCACCTTGTTGACAGCCAGCAGTCAAAACATACAGCAATCTGAAATGTAGGCTGTTGAACATTTTATCACTCACAGAACTGATCTAAAATGTCCTGCAGAGCGCGTCTGTGTGCTCAAGTGTGTGTGGCATTCAATTTGGCAGTGACCATGTTATGAGGTTACTGTTTGAGAAAATGGCTGAAGCCTGAGGCCAGAAAACAAATGCTGAGTTTTGTTTTCTCTGCAGGGATGCAGAGCAGAGTTGATTGATGGAGAACGGAAGGATTAGAGTAACATTTGAAAGGCTTTTGAGAAAAATAAACAGTCAATGTGGTGTCTTTATTTAAACACAAGGTTAGAATTTAACCCCATTATGCTTTGAACAGCACTTTACACATATTTGGTATTATTTAAATGATGGTAGCCTCAGAGTCATATGCATGCAACACGTCCATCTCCTTATTGGCAAGCTGACAAGATGGCAAGATGTGCTGTGTATTTAACCGATTCAGGGTTCTACAACACTCTGATTATTCTTTTACTGTAACTTTTACTAATACTGATCATAGCACAGATAATGTATTCTTACATGATTATTACCTCATCTTCTTGTGCTACAAAGTTTCAAGTTTCAAAGTTTTCAAAGTTTCAAAGTTTTGTTTGTCACGTGCAGCCATTCAAGTATAACAACGGTGAAATGCTTTTTCAGACTGTGCTTCTTAAGTATAAAAAATATGATAAATTAAAAACAAAATAAAAATAAGGACAAGGCAACAAGAGCAAAATTAAGAATTAAAGAATTATTAAACTCTACTACAGTGATAGTAGAGTTTTAAGGCCTGTAATATAAAAATACTACAGGCCTTTGCATTGTTTTCTTGGCATGGATGGGTATTTGGGCATATTTCTAATCTATAATGTTACATATTACACCCATGCACAATATACATGGGTGTAACATGTAACATGTTGTACAATGTTACACCCATGAATATGCACAAAACTCCTGGTCATGTCCTATAGGCTAATGTTAACAAACGAACCTGCAAAACTGCAAACCTGTGCTACAAGAAAAGAACATGTTAGCCTCAGTTAAAGCAGCAGCTATGAATTTATCATCTCAGCAGTAATTTTACTACTTATTTTAACCCAACATACAAACTCTGCAGCAACAGTTCTACAATGATAAATTAGAATTTCCTTGAGCAGAAAACAATGCAAAGAAAGTATTCAACTAATGCTAACCTCATCACCATGGGACAGCAAAACTTATTCAGTGAGGCTGCTCGTCTCATCAGTCATGCAGGAACCTGTAGCAGAAGGAAAGCAGCTGAAATGTTTTGTTCAAAGGTTGGATGTAGATGATTTTTTGCCTCTCTGTCTTGATCCTCTTATGACCCAGTTTGAGCAAAATCAGCAAATGTTGGTTGATGATTTTATTACCTTATTAATTAGGGAAAGCACCAGCTTGTTTCAGAGAAAAAAACTATTGCCACACTATTACATGCTACAGTGACCTACAAGGCCATTTTAATTAGGTGCTATTAACAGCTCATAAGTGCTAATGTAAGGCTTTGTTAATGTTATTGATCAGTAATGAGCCATTAATGAGGCTGACTTTTGGGTTGCTTGGTTGTAAAAATCTTCCTCCAGTGTAAATGAGATGAGTTGCTGCAGTGGAGGAAACCTTTATTAATGACTTACTAACCTGTGTAACTACATAATGGTTAAGCTGTAAAGTTTAATAAGCCGTTTATAAATGGAGTTCAGTCTGGATATCTGCAGCCTCTTTCCAAGCTAAGTGGTTGAACTGTCATTTGGAGGGTCTTCCTGACGATTTAAAGAGCTAATAATACAAAGGAAATTATGCTGGCAATTACGACAATGGATCAAGGGTGAGATTAACTCTAATGCAGATCCATGAAACCAGGGCAGAAACTAGGTCTTCCTCTATATGGCCTGTCAGCAGCTCCATGAATTCATATTCCAGCATAACGGTGAAGGAAATCACAGAACAATGCCGCAGAGGCTTCTGTAACTATGTATTGCTGCAGACCTACATCCATCCTCTGACACACTCTCTGCACCAGAATCTAAGTCTGTGATCCCACATTGCACAAGAACAACTGATTTATAACAGCAGCGAAGTGCCACTTTCTCAAATCAAGTGACAAAACTAAATAAAAAAATCTCTCATCTGACTGGATTATTTCAGTGTCAGTTTCATGATAATGGAAAATGATGTATCATTTTGTCATGTTTGTGATGCTGACATATTTTTTGAAAATATCTGAAACAATGCACTGGGAGTAAAAATAATGAGGGGATTTCTCTTTTTTATCTTTTAGACTTGAAACTATGGTAAAGCCTTAATTAGATTTATTCCGCTGTGCCTGACCTTTAGCTCCAGTCTTGGCTTCCAGTATAACTACTTTTACTGATCAGAAATATCCAGTGAACAGAAATAATACTTTTCAACTTATTACAGTTTAATTTCTATCTTTTATTTTCTTTTTTCTCAATTTTCCACTTGATTAAATGTCTCTTTGCTTTCATTTGCTCTGGTTAGAGTGAAAGATTTTACTTCATTCCAATCTAAATGGGAAACAAAGCTTAGCTGATTTGTATGCATCCGTACAAGATAAATTTAATCAAATCCAACACAATTAAACATTAACAAGAGAGCAACATAATTTACAGCAGTTCATAATCACTAAATAAACAGATCCACTGATATATTTACTGACCAGCAGGTCTTGCAGGATCCAGCCAAGATGAGTTTCTGATTTAATGAGAACACACATCTATACACACACAAACACACAGAGCCCACAGTACTTCCCTGAAGTTCTTCTGTTTGACCACACTTGACTACTGAAAAAAAAACTTGAAGCCACCTAAATCTCTCATGGCCTCAGCCAAGAGTTTTCACTCAACACAAACTTAGTATGACCTGATCGTGCCAACCTCCCTCTGCATCAGTTGTTAGGACACCTTTTCATCTGTACTATTTCCTTGACAATTTCTATGTGATGTGGAACTATCTGTCTTTCTCTTTATGAGTTATCTTTCTTTTATTTGATGCTCTGAATTATATAAATCAAACATGGCTCTTTTCCCTAAAGAAATCTTTTGGACAATGTGTTTTCCATAACATCCATAATGAACTTCCTGAGGTGATATGAGCACGGCGAGCAGAAATGCAACCAAAGGTGATGAATACAGCAAGAAGCTGCTCTTATTGCCACAGAAAAGAGGCTAATAAAATTTTCATGTGGATAATCATGAGCTAATCCACTGTTAGCTGTGCTTCTTTCTAACACAGTGTCTGCCTCATGGGATCCAACATTATGCTCATCCAGCATTTCCTTTGCTTAAATGTCTTTTAGAATTAATGGACTCTTCCATAAACTGATCCACAGCTCCTCGCACACGACCACACAGAGCCTGAACGCATCCATCAACAATAATCCCCTCAATGATCTCCATTTTATCTTTTCACTCCTCTCCCCTGCTCTTCACTCATGTCCCTAAACAAGGCTTAATTACTGTGTGAAGTAATTATTTCCTTTATTAGTGAAACGTAACATCTGTTTCTGTCTTTTTAATTGTACTTATAAAACCCTTCCATGATTTCTGCCCCTTTAGGATAGGACTGGGATGCTTGTTGCTCCCTGTGGACTCACTCCTTTCTCCCCTCCACCCCTTGTATACACGCAGTATACACCACAGTGCACCTAACTTGATCACACTTTTTGAAATCTTTTTAAGAAGCAAAGAGGGGCTCACTGATGGAAACACACACCAGCAGTGAAAGCACAGCACTCACTTTGTCAAGATTATCAAGACACCGATAAAGACACAAAAGACATCCATGCCTCCAAACTGACGTAAACAATGTCATACATGTATGCTCTGGACTTCTCAGTGTTGTATTTTTAGTACATGCATTAAATCCCAAAGCAATATATTCCCCAAATGCAAGGAGAACAGAAAAGCTGGAGGGCCTGGTACATGGGAGCGTGGGAAGAGGGGAAGGAGGGTGGAAGGAGTGAGATTCCTGAGGTCCTGGGGAAATTTTGTCCCTGTATTAATAGACTTTGGTCCCTTTGAAATTTTATTAGCCATAAAGTTGACAGCATGTTGTGCAATTTCTACAGCTCCACAGACCTTTCTTAAGATTTTACTCCTTTTTAAACAAACCAGTCTTGTCTAGGTGTCCAAACAATTCATCAACAAAGTTTATCTTTCCCTTGAATTCTGTCAACTGATGCAAGCAACTATACAGAGAGAGCAGGTGTCATCGTCAAACCGAGACCTCCATGGAATGAATAAATCTATAAAAACCTCACATAGTCATCAACTTCCAGCAAACAGTAGCTAGTGAGTTGAAGACAGTCCGACTTCTGCTGCTGTGTCCTTTTAGCGCTCTCCCTCTTAATTTTTATGGTTCCTGCACCTTCAGGAAATGACCCTTTTATAGGGTCAACACTATAAAAGACTTGTTTTTTTGTGGGAGTGGTTAGTGGATGAGTGTGTGTGTGAGAGAGTGTGTGTGTGTGTGTGTGTGTGTGGTGGGGGATAAGTGTTCAACTTACTACCGGTTCGTCTTTGCTGCCAAAGAAGGAGACCCGATGAGGTTAATAGTCTCCTCTTCCAATATATCACATAGCTGTGAACTCTGTGACCCTTTTTGTCAATAGGAGAACTTTTCTGTGGAGTGTGTGTGTGTGTGTGTGTGTGTGTGTGTGTGTGCGTGTGTCTTAGTGTCCATATGTGTTTATACTTGTGTGCACAAATAACAAATAGAAATTTGTACATTCATACCTATATATGCATGCAGATGTGTGTCTTTGTATGCGAGAGTTGTGTAAGCCTGCATTTGTACTGCATGTGCCTTGTCTTAACGTTATTACATAATGATGTCAGTACAGTACTGCCTTATGTTTTACATAGTTGTGATTGACAAGACACCAAAAATGGTATGAAGATGTTTAACTAAATTATTCACAGCAGAGTTTTCAAGAATAGGTAAATGGACATATGACAAATTGGATGTTCTACATAATTATCCCTTGTCATGTCTAAATTAGAGACAGGTTATTCTTTTTTCCATTAATGATAAGCTTTTCCTTCTAAAGAGTCACTGATCTCCAAACTTTTGCACATGCTGCTGCGTGTTTTTAATTTAACAAAATTTAAACACTGAATAGAGGCTAATAAGCAAGCGCTGCTCTCTGCTGGATTGTCTGCTACTGGATAACGATAAACTCACTGTCACAGTAGAGAAAATAAGATTACTCTGGGCATGAATGATTAATAATGCACCATTCTTTTTTTTTTTTTTTTTNTTTTTTTTTTTTTTTTTTTACTAACAACTTTCACTAAGGTCTCGATGCAACTGTATCACTAGGAGTCCGAGTTCTTCGTATACGCCCTAAGAAAAGGATTGGGTCAGTACTTTCATCAGTCTTATCTAGTAGTGAAATAGTCAACCTGCATCGAGAGAGAGAGAGAGAGAGAGAGAGAGAAAGAGAGAGAGAGAGAGAGAGGGAGAGAGAGAGAGAGACTGATGGCAGAGGAAGGTCTGACCTAAATGACGTGACAAATGAGAGACTACTGGGGTCAAAACCTCACCCCACCTCAGGCAAAACAAACTCCTCTCCAAAATGCACACCNCCACACACACACACACACACACACACATCACACACACATACCTAGCTACATATGCAAAATCAATCTGTTCAGCTCATACACAGATACAGTAAGATAGATGTACAAATGCAGCAGCCATCATTTATGACACTACACCAAAATAAATGCCCCCTAAAAGTGTTACACTGCTGAAAAATTAGTCATTTCATGTGCGTGATTGGCAAGCTGAACAGTTAAGATTGCAACACACTGTATGGAGGGAGATGTTTTAGTACATAAAGTGCTGCACTATGATATAAATAGCTGTACTTTTCCATGAAATTTCATAGTAATTAGAGACCATGAAGCATGGACCCTCTCAACCCCCACTGCGGCACCCACGTACCTTGAGTGAATACTAAGAAGCAACTCTGGCACAGGTCCAGTTCAGTATGTACTGTGTGAACCCACATGGCCCATCAAAGGCAGTGTGCACGAGCGTGAAAGGGTGATTGGGTTCGAGGTGCACAGGGAATATTGTTTGAAGTCCTCCTTCTATCAGAGACACAGAAAAGGCACTTTTAATCCTGTGGGATCACTAAAGCGCCACAGGCAAAAGAGATGTACCCATTCTCTCAACTCTTCCATGAGTACCGGAGAAAAGAAGGAAGAGAGGGGGGCTAACAGGGAGAGGGTTGGGGCGAGGNGAAGAGAGAGAGAGGGAGTAGATGATAAACTAAACAGAGAAGAAGTACTTTAACATGACAGCTTCAGTAATATAAGTCACTCCTCTGGTCAGCATGAGGCCATCAGAAAAAAATTCATGCATTTAATGTAATGCGTTTATACATACAGAAGGTAGGCCAGCCCTTTCCATGCTGGTGTGTGTGCATGTGTGCAGAATAGGGTGTAGTGTCAAAAATTGATTTGGGGATGGTGCAGTCTTGTTTCAGTCTACATAGGGTGCATTTGTGCATCAGAGAGCTAGCAGAAATTCATAACAGCCTGATGGTTAGTGTGGATAATGTATATAAGTTTCTACGAGATAGACAGATGGAGAGATAGAGAACAAGTCTTGATAAGGGCCAGCAAGCTAACTCCACACACTGTTCTGATTCCTCATCACTTTGTGAAAAGCATGGCCAAAAAATAAAAAAATAAAAATGAGTCAAATAAGAAATCTGATACATCAAACCCTTCTCCATAATGCAACCTCACTCAGTCCATGAACTCTTCAAGTATGAAATGAACACTATCAATTCTATCGGCCCAGAGCATAACTCAAAGCATAAGTCTCAGATGACCCAATTTTAAGATGTACACCATGTTCACAGAGATTTCTGCAAATAATTTAATATGCAATTATGGCTAAGTGAAAAAAAAAGCATTGGAAGAGAAGAGGAAATAAAATTCCAATGACATGTCAGCAGCAGCAACATGTAAAACTGAAAGTTGTGGTGCAGAAATCAGACAGGTGGAGCTCACAAGACAAATGAGGATGGATTGATTCCTGTAATTCAACTACAACACAGAAAAATATTCCTGAGACAAACTAAACGAGCAACATGTAGATGAGATGTAGATATACATCCAGCCAAAATACAAAAGCCAAATATAAGTTAATACATAATACAAATACATAATATGTCAGTGTAGACAGATAGATAGATAGATAGATAGATAGACAGATAGATAGATAGATAGATAGATAGATAGATAGATAGATGAGAAATTTGTGACAACACGAGGCTAAAGTTGTCTGCGTACAAGCCTATTTTGTTCACTCATGGAGTAAAAAACCGGATTATTTGGAGTGTATTTCATCCGCCTTGTGCAGAATATATTACGTGTGTAAATGTTGTTGAACCCTGCGATTCGCCAGGAAAAGGTCACACACTCCCCTCGACCCCAAGTGATTCTCTGTCTTTGTGTACTCGTGGTGAAAAAAAAAAAAAAAAAAAAAAACGAGCTGCGCCTATAAACTCCGCATTTAAAAGGCAAGTGCGGCGGAGGGGGGCCGGTGCATGAGGGGAACAATGGCAGCTTTTTGGACACACTTTTTCTCACTGCGATGAACAGCAGGGAATCCGGTAGAGCCTCCTATAAAAGAGCGATAGAGCACAGCTGCCAGGGTTCAACAGTAATTTTATAAAATGTCTCCGAAGGCCTGCCTGCGGTTTATCTGTGGATTTTAAAGGGAACCGGGAGAGGGAGAGCAAGTTGTTGGAGGCAATAATCTGAGGGCCTCATGACGTGATTATAACATCAGATTTCAGGGCCTGCATGGCAAAAGAAAAGAAAAGATTAAAGTGATGCAACTGCCGACCACACGCGTCATTATCATCACTAATTTATGCACTTGACATTCAAACGGGTCTGTCATGCGTTTACCGTAAGCCAAAGAAAAAAAGAATGATGTGGAAGAGGAAAAGTTTGCACATGAAGCAGAGAAGACACCAGGAGTGGGAATACTACACGCTGCCCTGTATGTTTTTCTCCAGTTGCCCAAAGCATAGGTATCCACGACCACCACCGTCATCATCATCATCATCATCATTGTTGCTGTCGTCAAGCAAAAGTTCATTAGGCCATATTGGAGCTGTCTCTGTTTTGAGTGACGAGGATTGTTAGGCTTGCTGATTATTGATTTATCAAGCTCACACGCAATCCCTATTTTGACAGCAGTGGCTAACAGCTGATCTGGGCCATTTGTCTAATTTTACCAGTCCACTTCACGCACGGAATGGTCATATGCTGCTGCACAACGCAATCTCAAAAAGTAGGTTAGGTCACTGACTTGAATGAGCTCCAGCGGGCAGGCCACGCCATTTGAACCTGTATCTGATCAGCAATTACGCGTGACGCACATTTGGAGACAAGCATTGTTTGGTCGTAAACTATTACTTACGTTCGGAGGCCATGGTGATGACTGACTCTGTCGTGGCGTGGTACTCATCCTCCTCCATAAACTCTTCCTGGGAAGACGCGTCTCCCTGGAAGTCGTGATGGTCCAGGAGCTGCTGGAGCGGAGGAGCTTTGGGCAGCAGCTGATTCACCACCTCTCGGCTGATGTTGGGCGCCTGCTTCAGGCGCAGCTTACTCAGGATCTGGGACTTGATGGTCTCCAGTCTCAGCACTTTGCTCTGCTCCCTCCAAACACAAGCGGAACACTCGTGAGCACCGGCGTCCTCGTCCAGCAGAGACAGCCCGGCATCCGTAGGCGTCTCGCTGTCCGGAGGCAGCAGCAGATTGGGCTCGTCGCTCCCTGACTGTCCTAGGGAGATGAGCACCATCAAACAGAGTAAGAAGTTGTACCTTGGCATGACGATGCGCGGACACCAGACAAAGCAACTTTTTTTCCTTTCTTTTTCTTTTCCCCTCGCTTTATCCTGTGTTATAGCTCTCCCTGGGATGTGTGCCGCTCCTTGTTTTATCCTACAAAGGCAGGGAAGCAGTGACATTCATCTATTCAAATGCGATCACCCAGTAGTTGTTTTTTCAGGAGTATAGCAATGAATTTTCAAAAAGTGCGTTCCACTGTGTCTCTGTAGGCTTTTTTTTTCTTTTTCTTTCTTTTTTTTTTTTTTTTTTNTTTTTTTTTTTTTTTTTTTGAGTGAAAGTAGCCTAACAAATTATCTTTCTGATAAATGCATAACCCGCTCACGTGTACAATGGCTGTTTTGGGGGTCTTCTACACAATTTAGTCCATGGAGGTGTGAATGTCCAGAAGTGTCACTGAAAAATGTGCAAGTGCGGCCAAAAAGGGGCTCTTTATATATCTCCGCTGCCCGGTGTCGTAATCCGTCTCCATTGGCTAAGATTGCAACAAAAGGCGTTTAGGTCTGTCACCAAGTCAAGAGGGACAGAGCGAAGGGAGGGAGCGAGCAGTGTTATGATGAGAGGATAAATGTTTTTACAGTATACAAACAATGCCTCACATTAGAAACAGGGCCCCATTATGGCTTATTATGTCACCATGACGAAATTGTCACCCGCTAGGTAAATGGTTTATAATGCTGTGAATGGTTAAAGAATGTTCTTTAATCATCCATGATCTGCCAAACCACGCACGGTTCAATTTCTCTTTATTTTAAGAAAAAGAACTCAGTCACAATGAGATTGATCAAAGATGATTTAGAAAAAGCAGAGGGTGTCCCATGCAGGATTTTGCTCACTTTGACCGTTTAAGCAGCTGTCATAACTAACATTTTAACTAATGAAATCAGAAGCACACTTTGTCCACAAATCACGGTCCATAACCTACACAATTACGGTGTCAAAAAAAGTTAATATATGAATGTATCTTATAAAATGAAACAGGTTTGTACATTTTATTTTTCAATGTATGTTGGCCTAAGTAAAGTTCAATTATACTAATTACTGTAATCAATAGAAAAGCTAAATGACGTGTCACACTTTGTTGAATTTGTTACAAATCAATATTGTGTGGATTAGGTTTATTCCAGAGAAATTTTGGATTAGGCAATTTTCAGTTATATAGAAAGTAAGAAAGTATCACATTTCACATTTAAGCCGACGGTATTTGTAACACTGTCAGGCTCAAATCAAAATGTAGACAAATATAACATTTTTAAAAGGCACTGAATTAGAAACTGTATTTTTGTTTTTGAAAGTTATGCTGTTATACAAACAAAAGAGTTTTGTGCACTCAGCGTGATATTGGAGATTTGCTAGTGTCCTCTGCTGGAGAGAAATGCAGTTGCAGTTGTGGACAGCACAGATTATGTTGCAGTTATAGTTTTCATGCATCTTTCAGCACTCATAGCAGTCAGGTTCTCCATGTGGAGTTATTCTCCGTGGCCATTGTAGTTCTCTTACATATTTGACACTCGTTTGTTAAATACTAAATCAGTGATCTTAATCCACCTGAAATGAATCCAGAATCAGATTTTTCTTGGTAGTCTGTTAATTGACGAGAGAGAGAGAGAGAGAGAGAGAGAGAGAGAGAGAGAGAGAGCGAGCGAGCGAAAATGTCACGTCACATCAAAGTAAATAACAAGTAATATTAGGGAGGACATACTGGCACATAGATTTAGAAAATACCAGCTCAAATAACCACTGTCCTCAAGGCAGCATGGTAAAACAAATAACCAGAAGCAAATTCAAATTGGTAAAATGAGTCCTTTGCAACAACACAACGTTCACACTGTTGGCTTAGTCAAATGGGTAGCCTAGCTACCTAACTAATTCAGGTAACAATGTGACCTAACTAGCTAATGTTACATAAGCAAATGTTATTTGAAACATTTGACAAACAATTCATCTTGTGTGTCAAAAGCTAAAACGGAGGGCACTAACTAGCTACATTCTCCATTTGTTTGTCATATTTTTTACTCACCTCAGTCCTGCTTCCTCTTTTACTCTTCTTCTTGTTTCACATTTCTCCATTTGGAACCTGATAGACAAATCGTCTACATTTTATTTTTCTCAATGTTTTTGCCATTTTGTCACGACCACCTGTGCAATCTATGGAGCCCCTTAGGCGTCATGTGTAAAAAAAAAAAAGTGGGTAAAAAAAAGGACGCTCCTAAGGGCACATGGAGGAGGAAGAAGAAGAAGAAGAAGAAGAAGAAGAAGAAGAAGAAGAAGAAGAAGAAAGGACACTCCCTAAGGGGACATGGAAGAAAAAAAAATCAGTTGGAGGTATTAAAAAAAACAAAAACCAACTTCTTCTTCTTCTTCTTCTTCTTCTTAAAAAAAACAAAAACCAACTTCTTCTTCTTCTTCTTCTTCTTCTTCTTCTTCTTCTTCTTCTTCTATGTGTCCTTAGGAGCGTCCTTTTAATTTTTTTTGACTCATATATATATTTTCTATATTTTTTCTTTTTTTATCCACTATTTTTTTTTACACATGACCCCTAAGGGGCTCCGTAACAATCAAACTGTCACCATGCCACTGAATAAAGTTTTGAAAAAAAAACAAAAAACCTGTCGCTTTGCTGAGTGAGCTGTCATCGGCCATTGAATGTGTGAAGGGGTTCCAGTGCAGTCATTGGCGGAGGAGCAGTAAGGAACATTGGCCAGTCGGGGGCGCCTTCACAACTAGAAACTGCATGTTCCAGGCAAATAACCAACTATCTATCTATCTATCTATCTATCTATCTATCTATCTATCTATCTATCTATCTATCTATCTATCCATCTATGAACACAGCCTTGCATTCAGATATTTCATTGTGAACTTAATTTATTCAAACAAACTGATTAATATTTCCACAACATACTCGTAACTATGTATGGATTTGACTATACCCTGAAAAAGCTATGACAGGCACAATGGTGGAAACATTAAGGGAAAAGAAATCAACAACGCCCAGCCTGCTTATCATGAACTGTATTCATCTCTCCAGTGAACAGCTCATGTAATTTTCTATGGTCGTGGGCGGAGCGGGGGCGGTGTTAAACACAGTTTGAACCCCGTGGCTTTCCGTACATCACGGCTCGGGCGTCGTCATCAGCACTTCTCCCAAACAAGAAACGAGCACACCTCTTCCAGAGATCTGCGAAGTCTCTTATATAATAAAAACACAGTCAAAAATAGAAAATGCATTCAGTGGCCCTGGACAGCAGCGGGTCTCCGAGGAAACGAACGATTTCTCGGGGAATGAGTGAGGACGAGTCGCTCCGCAGTATCATCAAGGAGGTGAGCAGCCAGGAATCACGGCGTCATTGATGAGAGTAATCTTAGATTTTTGTTGATAAAGATAACACTACCACGTCAAAGCCCATTCTTTAAATATTTAGAGTCAGATATTTAAGCCAGGCGCGGGAAGCTGAGCCATAAAATATAACGAGCAGTTTCATACGGTTTTATATGAAACCAGACTTACTTCAGCAGGGCCCGTTGTTGACTTCCTGTTAGCTTCGTCTGTTCCTCTTATCTACAGATTGATTGCTTGTGTTTCCTTATCAGACCGAGAGTTCATCCAGGCGTCTAACACGAAGTGACAGCAGAGGAGACACCCTGAAGAGGAGGAGTGACAGTCAGGTAAGAGAAAAACATATACAGGTGTGTCAAAATCTACCTCCCAGCCGAGAAACAGCTGTGCAGACACTGGCGCATATACGGTACATAAAACATCCATCCATCGTCTATACCGGCTTATCCTACTCAGGGTGGCGGGGCTGGAGCCTATCCCAGCAGTCATCGAGCGAGAGGCAGGACCATACTAGATTTTTGATACCAATATCGGGCATTTTAGTGTAAGAAAATCTATTAACAGTGTTTTGGCTATTATTATTGTTGTTATTATTATTCTTATTCTTATTATTATTATTATTATTATTATTATTATTAAAGGGTATAGCACAACGTTTTCGTTTGGGACTTTAATTTACATGTCCTGGCATCACAGTTTAATGAACACATAACACCTATGTAGTACACAGCAGATAGTTTAATTTGCTGTTAGGTTCATGAGTAACTTTTATAAAAGTCCATTTTATTTAGGTGTGAAAAGAAGCTGTAAAAAGTTGAGCCAGCATGCACAACATTAGAACCCTGACACAGCTAAATTACATCCAGCTAGTATTAATATTAATTACAGCTGTGCTTTTCCTTCAATGACAATTAAGAATGTCTGCTATGAGAAAAGTCTACAGTATATCTGTTTATTATAATTCAATACAATTGCCCTACCACAAGTGCTACCTTTAGGAGCCTGTTCACTTTATGGAATAAACTCTGTGGTAATTGTTAGAGTTTGTTGTTGTTGTTCTATTGTGTTTATTTTATTGTTCACCTGTATATAATTGCTGTATAAGTATTACAGAACCAACAACTCTGAACATGTTGGCTATTCATCTTAACTTCGTAGAAACATTTTATTAAACTAATTACATTTATTTTGTTGCTTTCAGCATTCTGAACAGGACCTCTTCATGGGACTCCCAGAAATGGTGACTAGTTCTTACTATTGATCTTGTAATCAGAATCTTACTATCATTATTATCATTACTGTTTAAAATTTTTTCTCAGTTTAGGAAGATCTTGTTGATCCTGTTAATTTATTCATGGTTTCGATTGTCAAACAGCATCCTTCATTCAGTTTACACAAAGTACTTAGCAGCACAAATCAGCAGATATATCACAGTTACAGCATTTATGTCTTAACAAAAGGTGTATTTAGATTTAATGTACTAGATCAGGGTATTACTTGCTGTACTGGGGACAGTTGTGCTTTGTATAGTTTAAAGGATCATATCGGTGATCATGCATGTTTGAGACAACCATTTCCCAGAATATACTTCTTTAGCTGTAAATTTTAGAATTTTTTTCCTACCTTTCCTTTTTGTTTCATTTCAACACTAACAAAATTAACTTCTAGAGACTTGAAATGTGCTTGATGTAAGTAATCCATCACAGCAAACACAATGTCTGTTAGGTTTTTCTTCTCAACTTTATTCAACCAGTCCAACATGGAGCTGCATGGATGACGATGTATGTCTCCGCCAGGGAATATAGCCCCAGGAAAAGATGGCTTTTACTGAGAAATTAAAATGACCGTGCCTTCTGCAATCGTGCATAA
This sequence comes from Lucifuga dentata, assembly GCA_014773175.1. Taxonomy (NCBI): domain Eukaryota; kingdom Metazoa; phylum Chordata; class Actinopteri; order Ophidiiformes; family Bythitidae; genus Lucifuga; species Lucifuga dentata. Next base: position 4,523 of record VXCM01002997.1, on the reverse strand, counting down.
GTGTTAGAAGGTGAAACATTGAATTTTAAGGTGGGTGTATCACCTGAACATTTGATTTTGAAAGATTAGGGGATTTGAAAAAACAACAGGAAGACTAAAATACAGTTTTATGTTTTAGAAATTGGTTGTCAGTCATGTAAAAATATACGGGTTGTATATATAAGGCTCAAACATACACGATCGCTGGTATGGTCCTTTAATGCTGTTTTTTCTGGCTAATATCAAACTGCCACAGCATGACAGCATAAATTATCTCAAGATCGCTGAGATTTTGTGTTTGAAACAACTAAATACTCCGTGACAAGAGTCCAAAACTCAGTCACTTTAAACTGTTAGCTTACTGCTTCTTATCTTTTCCCTGTAAATCATATTTAAGATCATCAAAACCTTGATTAAGTGTCCATAAAGTACCTCAAGAGATAATCAAGTCTGTACAACAAACTGTAATAAACCTCCATGGATAAATACTTGTTTGCATATTGAAGGATTGTTTTGGTACCAGATGAAGCCACCCACTGGTGAATCCCTCTGAGAGCTTGCTTCGTGCTTGCCACTCTTTGACTGACTTATGTTCCTCTGAAGCTGCCCACACTGATACTTAACACGTGTTTATGGTGTAGATGGAGCTGCAGGCCAGCTATGATGAGGTGGTGCAGGAGCTGCACGGTCTGGAGGTTGAGCGAGAGACACTGCTGTTCCAGGTGGATGTCCTGCAGGACACGCTGGAGGGAGTGGAGGAGCTGCTGGCTGAGGCCCAAAGGGAAGCTGGAGAAGCCAATTTGGTGCGTCACTGCTGAATCACGTCCAACACTTTACTTTAGCCACGCCAAGGCATACATACCCTCTAATCTTCTGTCACTCTTTCTTTCTTAGGTTTTTTTAATTTCAACTTTCAGCTAATGTTGAAACTATCTCATTCTACCTCCTCTAATGACACCACTGTCTCTCTGCATTTGTAGGAGTTGGAGAGAGAGAGGGAGGCCAAGAGGAAATTAGAGAGCATGGTCTGCTCTCTGATACGAGAAGTGGAGAGATTAAAAGAGGTAAGAGTAGAACATTACATAACATTACAGAACTTCCTGAATTTGTGCGTTAAGACTGAATAATGACTTGCTGATGCATTGCAGATGTTGCGTGACAGAAAGAGGAAATGGCTTGTTTCAGTGCTGAATCTGGCAGGTTTGTCTGTACATGCACAGGAACTGTAAAAAAAAAAAAACAATGTCCATGTCATTTAAGGGTGACATGTTTCTACATAAATTACACAGAAATAAACTACCTGACTTTATTTGAATGTTGCTGGGATCCTTTAAATGAAACCGACAATATACTGTATGCACATGTAAGCATATAGCCAACATAGGATAATTCATTTAAAAGAGGACTTCATTTACATTGGAGAATTTAAATTATTTTTACAGGAGAGGGATGGGAAACCCGTTGTTCCAGTGAACACACTGTTTGGAGAGCATGCAAGACAGGATGAGGTGATGAGGCAAGGACAACAAATGAGAAGTGTTGCAAAGTGCGTTAAAGCTGCACACAGAGACGAAATAGACTCGTCCCTCTCTGAAGATCTCAGCAGTGAAAGCAGGAGCAGAGCTTTGCCAGCGTCTGAGGAGGTGGGACAGGGTGAAGGGGCGAAGGATGAAGGAAGCCCCCTGAAGAAGCTGCAAAAGATGGTCAGTAACACCCTGAGCCACGTGCCCACTCTTGCACTGGACAACCCAATTTCTCAAGACGGGGTTCTCAGGAGGCCGTACGAAAGCCATAATGAACGTGATCTGTCTCCGGACAGGAACGACGACTCAGACAGTGTAAGTGCCTATGAGGATGCAGATGCAGAAACTCCAGAACTGGACATGATCTTTCCTGGTGTTACAGACACCTTGGAGCTGCCCGACGATTCATCCATCACAGCGGATACAGAGGGAAATCCAACTAACAGCTGCCAGAATAATGAGGTTGAGGCCCGAGACCCCAGAAACCCTGATCTGTGCCTTGTGTCTTAAGTTTGTCTAGCAAAAGCTCACAGATGATGAAGGATCAATTTAATGACGTTCAGGAGCCTGTTGGCATGCAGTTTATCCACTTCTGATGTTTCTATTCTTGCAAAACTCTGAGGCTAACAATAGAGTTGTCATCATACACTGTAGTGTAACATTGTAAATGATCTAAATCTACCATTTTTGTTTTAAATTCACAACAATTGAACTCTGATGCTAGTGGGTTGCAGTTCCACTCATGAATACTTGATATTGCCAATCATTTTATTTCAATATCTGAAAATGTTTTTGTTTTGTTTTTTTTTTGTTTAAACAGTTTGAAAGAAATTGCTAATAATCTCTCACATGCTGTTTTGACTGTTGACTTTGATAGTCTGCTAAAGGTTGTTTGCATGCTGAAAGCTGTCAGAACACACAACAGAATTTGCCTGTATGGAATACACACTGAGTTCTCCACCTTATTTGGACAGTGACTATGATGCCACACTCTGGTATCATTAGGAATTACGCTGTAGAAAAACAGGAAATTAGACAGTCTGATGTTCAGAGGGTTACATTTCTTACAGCCAGACTTGGATGACTAAATTTGTTACATCTAAACTGAAATAGTTTGAATTTAATCATCATCATTATGAGATTTTTAATACTGTCTTGCTGTACATTTGTCGTGCTCTCAGTTTGGACAAAGATGTTTTTGCTCTGACAGCTAAAATCATCTACAAGTAACTGAAGGCAGGTGGAGAAATTAATTGGTTTGGGATTTTTTTGATGTAAGGGAATAATTTGCTAGTTGTTTACTGCCTCACCATTTATCATAACAACTTTTTTTTTTTTTAATCACCAGATTCATCAGATTTTACATCTTGTTTTGGCAATTTGAGGAAATAGATTTGGCTGCCTTTGCACTTTTTCAGGTTTTCATATTTTGGATTAATTTCTCAAATTCCAAACAACATTCCCTTTATAAAGTAACATGCAGTGAGAAATGAACAGCTGTCCTTCTGTAAGCTATATGTTCTCTCATCTGCATGTTAATATGTTTGCACATGTGCAGTGGAAATACTGATCTGAGTCTTTATGGATATCTTGACCGCTGTACACATTTTATATTTAACAGATTACATTTTTTATGTGTACTTTTTACGCTTGAGGCAAGGTTTGACTATTTCACCTCATTTCTGATAAGTAGTTTGCATGAGTGCCTAAGAATGTATTTTTATCTATGAAATGCACATTCATTGATGTGATTTATTATTAGTATTTTGCATGTAGTACTTTTTACACATACATTAAATAATATTTGGAAGATATTTAGAGCAGAAAAATGTGTTTTAAGGGATTTTTAATCATATTGTTTGCAGTTATCGAGTCATTCTCTTGTTGGTCAGATTGATTCTTAAAGTTAAGTACTGGCATGAAACGCATGTCACACATCTTAAGGGAAATTACAATTTTCATAACTCACCCTGTTATAGCTGCAAATCATATATTTAGGCAGCATTTTATATTTTGTATACCTACTCGTTTGTCTTTTGTACAGCCAGTTTGTTTTGTTTGCCTTTACATGTGCTGCTCATCTTGTCTCTTCGTGCAGTTTTAGCGTACTACTGGATCTCATGCTGCTGCTGCTGCTGATTTTTCTGTTCAGAAAGGTTATAAAGCTGGCTTTCCATCAATGCTGCACATGGCGATGTTTTAGTACTCTATTATGGATAGCAACAGTTATTAGCTGATAGTAATTTACAGAGGAAACATGGAATTACATGAATAAAAAAAAAATAAAGACATGCTATAAAAAGTAAATAAGGAGCAGAAAATGTGTACAGAGACATAATGAAAAGAAGCTCTATGCAGGAAAACAATGCTGACCATGACTTTTTCTAATGTTACCATGACAACCTGACCATTTTAATTACCAAAGTAGGTTCTCTGAGATTTTTCCACCATTACTAAAACTGCTCTTATAGTTTGCGTGTTATTTTGTATATGTGTGTATGTATGTCACCATGTGTGGGCATGTGTACTGTATGTAGCTTAACACATGTTCTTGTAGACATATTTAAGTGTGAGCAGCAGAGTTGATCTCACAGGTGATTAGTAGTAGAGTAGTGTGTGTGTGCGCATGTGCGTGCGTGTGCATGCGTTCTGCTGATGTTCACTCGTGCATGGCCTCCTCTTTTCTGGGTCTAGGTCAGCCCTTATCCCAGTTTGTGCCTCTCCAGTGATATTTTTTTTAATTGATAATTATATTTGAGTAACAGAACAAACAAAATTCACAGCACATTTGACAACAGATCCATAATAAAAACTCCCATACCTTGCTGGTACAAAAAAGTAGAAGTATTAGGAACACATTTGGTTTTATATTTGGTTATATATATTTTATGGTATCTCAAATCTGCCAAAATCAGTCATCTAAACGTACAGATCAGACTTTCCTTGTCAAGCTGACTTCTTCTTTTCCTTTCGGCATTCCCTTCAGGGGTCACCACAGCGAATCATCTGCCTCCATCTAAC
>VXCM01002996.1:101136-152957 GCA_014773175.1 Lucifuga dentata | reverse complement strand
GAGGCCAGACTGAGATGGTTTGGACATGTACAGAGGAGGGATAGTGAACATATCGGTAGAAGGATTGGAACTGCCAGGCAGGAGGCCTAGGGGAAGACCAACGAGGAGATTTATGGATGCAGTGAAAGAGGACATGAAGTTAGTTGGTGTGAGAGAAGAGGAGGCAGAGGATAGGGTTAGATGGAGGCAGATGATTCGCTGTGGTGATCCCTGAAGGGAAAGCCGAAAGGAAAAGAAGATTTTCAGAATGCAAACCTATCATTATTCACCTCTTTATGGCACGTTTATGGCAGCCCTTCTCTAAAATTAAAAAAAAGAAGAAAAAAAAACATGTATGTTTGTCTCCACTGTTGTGACATACAACAGTTGTTAATCCTGTTCCTAGGGACCCAGAGCGCTTCTGGTGTGTTATCCTACTTGCTAGTTCATTAAAGATAATTGCATTCACCTCGCATCCCAGGTGGAAACCAGCCCCTGATTAGATGTTTAGAATGAAAATCAGCCCATTTAACCCTGTAGGGGCTGCTTCTTTAAAAGGGCTGTAGTGTTCCAACTTCACATCCACTAATGATTCATCCAATCTTTTTTTCCATCACAAGTTAATATTCCAGCCAAAATCTTTTGAGTATCAAACACTCACCCCCTGTAGGCTTGAAAGCTCTAAAAAGTTTCTAGTTTGCTCGCAGGTGGAGAACAGCAACTTTGTTCAGGTAGATTTTTGCCAATTAAAATAGATTCCAATTGGTTCCAACCAGTTTTCACAGGGTAAAACTATCAAAACATTGACAGAAATGTTTGAAAACACTCTTCCACTTCTTCACCACTTATCAAGTGTCTCTATCCTCTGCAATATTCCAGACAGTTGTCATTCAGCTGATATATCGCTAATAGCAATGCTTCCCTGTGATGTGTGGTATCATGCTCATGGAAGCTTAGACGCTCTCCCCAAAGTGGAGTAATTAGCTGTGCAAATGGATGGACAGTGGAGAAGTGACTTATGCTGCAGGACTTACCTAATTTATTATTTAACAATAATAGCAATAGTATTTAAAATTACCTCGAAGGCAGTTCTCAGTACTGATTTTCAGTTGTAACCAATCAAGATCTGGGAGTTGTTGCCTCCCAGATCTTGTTTGGCTAAACACACCTGATTTAGGAAATCATTTGAAGTGATCATTGGAAAAAAAAGTTCACCACACATTGAAGCACTCTGGCTGGTTCTGGATATGGACACACAGGCTGGATTTACACTACAACTCTTGATGCCCCATTCCGATTTTCTGCCCATATCCAATTTTTTGTTCAGTGTATTTACATTTTCTTTTTTAAGCAGCTCATATCCGATACCTGTATTTACACAGGTTTTACCTGTAGCAGCCCAGATGCAGTTGCGCATGCACACTGAGACGCATGTAAACAAAATGCTTCATGGAGAGAGAACTGTTTAAAAATATGATCAGTGGTTAAAACTTTAACATGCAGAGAGAAACATGATATGTTGTGTGAGTGTTTATCTCTCCTATCGGGACACATAGTTTCATCAGGCAATCACGGAGGAGAAGCGGGTGTAGTATTGCTGAAAAGGCAGCTGTCACACTAACATGTCTATTTGACATTTAACACACATCAGTGTGTCTGATATTTTTCTAGTATGTCCTCCATTTCCTTTACAGAGAACGATCATCATATTGATCGCTTACATCATCCATATGTATTTAAGATAACATGACATCAGAGTCAGAATGGGAAGGAAATTCCGATCTGTGTATTTAGACAGCAGTCGCATTGGCAGATATCCGATACATATCTGATTTATTTCCACATNATCTGTGTATTTAGACAGCAGTCGCATTGGCAGATATCCGATACATATCTGATTTATTTCCACATATTCAAGTGGCCCAAATCAGATCTGAGAATATCCGATTTCATGTGGCTTTTTACTATTTACATCTTCAGGAAACGTATCCGATACATGTCGCATGTGCGCAAAAAATCAGAATCAGGTCGCATATGCATGGTAATGTAAATCCAGCCTTACATGGTTAGTTGTGAGGCACGTGAAGTACTGTGTGTGTGTGTGTGTGTGTGTGTGTGTGTGTGTGTGTGTGTGGTCTTCTGACAANGGGGGTGAGGAGAATTGGTTTGAAAGCTCATATTGATTGATTGATTGATTGATTGATTGATTGAACAAAAAATACAAATTCTCAAAATTAAATTGTGATCAACACTGATCTGGATATGCAGTGTCCACTCAGTGTTTGTGGTGATGATGATGATGACCTATAGAGTTCAGACAGAAGATGAGTCTTGTGTGACATCTGCCTTCTCTACACAGATCAGACCATTCTGACCCACTGTTCTTTATGTAAAATCAGTGTTAACCCCATATGTGCAGAGGGAGAGCAGGCAGCAAAGAAAGGGAGAAAGGGCTTTTATAAGTGCAAAGCAATAGGGTTTAAAACCGCAGGAGTAACGGTAACCTTTTGCTTTGGAGGATGGTATTATTAGTGAAGCTAAAGTCAGAGCTGCTCTTCCCATTCATTTCACTGCTGTCTTGCTGTCAATGCTGAAAATATACAGAGGGTACAATAAAAAAAAATATTGTATGTAAAAAGAAATAATAGTGTTTTTCTACAAATTCCAATTCAATATCCTCTCACTGATCTGCAGTAAAAGGAGAAATCAGTGCAGCTGGGAGTAAAAGATTCTAAATTGTAGGATAGCTGCAGCTTCTTCTTCTTTTTCCAGAGAAAGTAAAGACCATCTTAGTTTCAGAAGATAAATCGCTCACTATTAAAATAGTGGCCTTTTTGTCTTTTCTGTCTGCAGAGCTGGGCATTAACCCAGACACATGCACTCTCCTCAACCTCCAAGTTTTCCTCACAGAAATGGCACTAGGATATTACAGCTTTAAACCTCCACTTTTTCCTCGTGAACACCATTAGTATTGTGACCCTGGACAAATTCAAATGAATTCATGAAAGATATGTGAAACACAGGAAAGTTTTGCTCATGCTGCTAATGCGAATATACACAACTGCCTGCAGTTTCTATTTCCTGCCACACCCTGCATTCATCTTAGTGCCATCCAGAAAAAAAGGAGCAAAGTAAGAGATCTCTGCCTCTTCCCTCTGCCTCAGGCAAAACCCATCCATCACTGGTGTTGTCAACACAACAATCCACCCTGTAGGATCTTGGTGTGTACTTTCTTTCCAGGCCTAAATTAAATCCTTGATCAGAGGTGTTACCTAGGATAGAACCTCCACTGAACACACTCATGGCTTAGATAAGAAATCCAATTCAGAGCTATACTCGAACCTCCCTCTATAGAGATCAAAGACATAAAGATAATAGAGAAAGAGATGGAGAGAATGAATATCATTTCCATGGCAGCTCATGATGGAGACCTTACCCTTTGAGCCCATTAGACCATCACCTCTGGTCTCCAGCTAGAGAGCAGATTGTCACCAACACTGTTTCCTAGCTACTCAGAATAAAAGAATCAAATGCAGTGTGTGTGTGAAAAAAATCCTGATAATGCATCAATTTAGCTTGTTTAAAATTTGTGTGACAGATGTAAATATAAGATTGTGACTAGAAATGATGCAATACATGCTTATGTGTTCCTAAATCACACTGAGGAACATACCTTCAGCTATATAGAACAAAAGTATAAGTTAGCTTAGCACAGCATTGGCTAATCTTTGTCAATTTGGGCTTGTTAAAGGACCCATATCATTTTGTTTCACCCATCACAAAATAACAGGTGATTCAGCTAGATTTTCCTTTGGCTGAATCTTCCTGACTCAGCCAAAATGTAAGCTGTGTCTAAATTCAGAGTCTGGATCTTCTAAAGTCTGCATTTATAGACCAAATACATCATAATGAGCCAACAAGTCCTGTCCCATTTCAAAGCTCCTCAAAATACGTCAGAAAAATTCAGCCTGTTTTTGACTGAAATTGGAGGACATAACCAGTGTCACAACTCTTGCTAACCCGTAATGATCACATATCAGCTGATTAATGGAGTATTCAGGCAATCCTTGTCAACTCATAAAATCAGAAAATATCACATGACCACATTATATGTACTGTATCAAGTATTTGCATTCAGGCGACTATCCATCACACTTGAACCAGACTGTCTAATAAACAAATACATATCAGAGGTAAATAACGAAAGCCGATCATTTCAATTAAAAGGAAGTTATATGGAAATTATTATATGGGTGTTATTATTTGCCATTATCTTGGCACACTATTGGCAAATTGTACATCATGTGTTGAAGCAAAATGTCCCAACTTCCACTGTAAACTCAGACATCATGGTATGGTATGTTGGAAATTAGAAGGCAACATCCTGGTGGAATATTGGACCAAATGCACCATCATTTATGGTCTCTATAAGACTTAACTCTCTAATTTGGACTTTAGGTCCTCTGCAGAACCCACCTTCATGGGTCGTGTCTTTCTTAGGGTCCAGTACCCGAACTGGATCACAGTTGTTGTATGGAGACAGGCCCAGGAATTCAAGGCAATGTCTGATTGAAAGAAATGTTGCTATAATAACTATACAGTAAACTAGAAGGGCACACATTAGAGTGCATACCTCCACCAAGGCCAAACAAGCCTTGACATAATTTGTTTGGACAAATTGCCCTAACAAATGGCCCAAAGTGGTCCAAAGTGAAAGAAACAACTATAGCAGACATAATTTTTTTCCATCAATATCTATAAATATTCAAGATATGTTAAAGCTGTTTCCATGCTACTGAATTAGCATCATATCAGCTGCACATTGGTGGTTGCTGCATGTTTCTAGCCCCATTCGGACACCAAATTACACTTGTTGATGGTCTATTATGGTTGTTTTCATTGAGGCTGGTGTGTTACTTTAGAAGAAATTGTAGAAAAAAAATCAAAAAATGCTGCAAAATTTGAGGATAAAGTATGAGACATTTGTTTCAGCTATTGTATTTCTATCAGTAAGAATGCTATCTACTGAGAACAGGTATTATATGATTGTCCTATTGTAATTCATGTCGGTTTGGATTTTCCAGAATCTCTATGGCAGAAATATTGCTGTGAAATCTGTTACAGAATCCCATTTTCTGATTAGAGAAAATGGTCCCTGTGCCATTACGGATGAACTCTGACCCGACCGTGTAAATCTATCAAAGTTCAGACTGCAGTCAACAGCACAAAACAGCTTTTGTTTCTGTGCTACAGGGCTTTCATGTTCTTGTCAAAATATGGAACATGGTTCTTTTATGCTTTTATCTTCAAATATGCCTTTCAACTAACATTTGTCTATGCTGCAGAGAAAGTCATGGGACCTTTGCTTCAAAAGTGTGTCTGCCAGAAAATGGAAGATGGGCTGCAGGGTGGGGTGGGGGAGTCGGCTGGTGACTCACTGGCCACAGAACAGAAAAAAAGGCCAAATAACTACTGAAGTGTGAAAGCTGAAAATTTTTCTTTCCCTTTTTTCTCTTGGAGCAAAAGAAAGCTTTCAAGGTCCAGAGATTGTAAAATGTTATTTTTCATCTCCCTTTTGTGAGGCATGGGAAAACTTGAAAAGCCATGGTTACAGCAGTTTAGTAACCATCCTATTTCAAAATTGAGGTCTTTTCATATGTTGCATGTCATGTAGACCTCCTGGGATTCTCTGCAGTGTGGTTTATGATTTTTGCCATGTCTATGGGCTGGATGAAATTGTGAAAAGCTTTTTTTGCAGCTTTCTGTCACGTTTCTTTTCCTTTCCTAGCCATAGCTTGCCCTGGAACCATGCAGAGTTGCTATCTAGCTCAGCTTGACATATGATTTGTTCTCATGTGAATAAGTCCTCCATCCCCTTACCCTTTTACATTCTCTCTCTCTCTCTCTCTCTCTCTCTCTCTCTCTCTCTCTCTTGCATAGATCATAACTTGAGCTCTCCATTGATATTCAAGATGTAGTTGCTCCATGTATAAGATAGAGAGAGAAACTGTCTCCAATTTTATCTTTTCCATATGCTTTATATCTTTCCCATTTCTGTAGTTCAGTATGTTATGTGGTTTGGTTGGTAATTTCTAAGCTCTGAGTTGTGTAATCAGTGCTTGGGTTGCTAGATACCTTATCTGCTGTGACAAATAACTGTTGAGCAGCAACAACAGCAGCAGATTGCCATGCAGAACAGAACCTTATAATGCAGCAGCTATACAAGCGACAAAATGAAATAGCTGTGAAGAGGCAGATGTTATAAACCACACACTTAATTTGCTCCACAACAGTTTTCTTCCATCATATTAGAGCTGTTAAGCAGGGATGCGTGTTGTGCAGAGATGTTGTGTCTCGCCTATATAAAAACTAATCTTTCTCATCAGAGGAGACTCCCAAGATGATTGTCTTCACTCATCAGTGGATGAACAATAAACCTCTGGTGCTCCAGATACCCTTGATAGCCATCTTAAAAAATGCCACTGGGATTACTCCTGTCAGCAGGTGTGTGAAGTGTACATTATGGTAATACAACCATCAGAAAAAATATTATATTTCTTGATTTTTACTTAACCCCCTTCCCTACCTCACCCATCTTCAGCTCCAAGAGACAATTTAGACCTGTCCTTGGCTCAGAGGCAGAAATGCTTGAAATGCCTTTAGATTTGGTGCACACACACATCAAAGAGACCAGGAGCTTATTTTCAAGTATTTTGCACCCCGAGGCTAGGGCATACTTCTGAGGCTCCTGTATTCCCTGTAAATAGCTTGGTTTTCTGTTCCACGGATCCTAGCGAAGCACCATCAACCAGAGTACGAGGGCCTTCATGCTCTCCTATCACCAGAGGTAACAGGGAAAATTCACTGTGAATAATAGTCTGGTCAATTGCTTTCCTTCGGTGCTGATCAGTCAACAAGTGAACTCAATTCAAGTTTGCCACAGCAAAGGCATCCAGAATATGTTTTTGCTTTTTGCCTTTGAAACATCAAACATCTCATCTTGCAATTGATGGAGGCATCAATGATGTGCTACAAGTTTCTGAACTTTGCTCAATGTGTGAGGATATTAATAAAATATGAAAGGTGTAATCCAAAGAGGTGTGCATTGATTTTACAGCATAATACGGTTGCTCACTCTTATACCATGGTCGCATCCTAAAAATAAAACACAAGCATTACTAATTTATTCTGTTTTCGACTCAGAGGTAAACAGCTATGAGGTAAACCTCTTAGCTGTTCAGAGGGCTTGATACTATTTCAGCAGCTTGCTGTCTATACATACCTTGGGCAGAACCTGTGTTGCCAATGCATACATTTGTCAGGCCAATCAGAAATAGATATTTAATGAATGAATGAATCTATCTATCTATCTATCTATCTATCTATCTATCTATCTATCTATCTATCTATCTGTCTGTCTGTCAGTGGCGGGCCATGCGTTTTACACCTAGGCCTTCAGAGTTATATCTCCCGCAATTAAACCACCTTCTAATAACCTCACCATGACACTAGGGCTATATGCTGCTGTTGTTCGACGTAACCAGCCCATATTCACAGTGACAGTAACCTTTATCGAGGGGAATAAAGTGATTTAACACGAGGATCAACACCTATGACAGTTACAACACACTAACTGCAGAGACATGAATAGGATGTAGCGTTATTATGCATTATGACAGGATGCTGATCACATATAAACATGACATAGCCTAAATCAGTGTCATTGCCAAAGAAACAAGAACAAACTCACAACAAGCAGCCAGCAAGCAAAAATGCCATAAAACACAAATAACACGAGCAGTATTCAACAGGCTTCTCCACAGATTCCAGCCACATAAAAATCCATCAAACTTACCAAAGCTGCTCATCATCTGAAGACAAAGTCCATCCTCCTTTCTGTCTTTATAGAGTTTAACGACACGGTTGTACATTATCGGTGCATTTCAGTTCCAAAATGTGAAAAAAGCATCAGTTAATCCATTTCTTCTCCTCCTTCAGTCATTGTACATTAAAAAACAACAGGGCTAAGTAAAAATCTAAACAAAAAATCTAAAGTACTACATCTAAAAATCTAAATGTCAAGAAAGAAAGTTTAAATAAACATTAATGCTNAATCTAAAGTACTACATCTAAAAATCTAAATGTCAAGAAAGAAAGTTTAAATAAACATTAATGCTACCTTACGTGCTAGCTAGGTTGTGAGTTAGCTAAGCTAACCGGCTCTCCTCTTCTTCTGATGAATTTCTGGCAGGCTGTTTAGCTGCGTAGCATAATGCGATGACGTAGGCCAAGGCCAGCTAGAAGGCTTTGGCATGTAAAAGAATACGCCCAACATGGCAAACTCGAAATCTGATTGGTTAAAGTATATGACAATCAACAACGTTGTCCCATTTGCTTGAATAGCAGAAGGGATTCACTGGAGATTCTGAAGGCCTCAGGCTAGATTTTTTTTTACCAGGAGACAGCACAGATGGAAAATCTGATTGGATAAAAGCTCTAATTTCTATGAGCTGCACTGGAAGCAGTGCAACTGAAGGAGAGAGTACTGTAGCAATGAAATGACGTTAATAACAAAGCTGATGGGAATGAACTTTGTAAAATATATATAGCATTAACAAAATATATATTAAATTATAAAGACATAATTTGATGATTCTGACAATCTCTAGGCCAGCAGAGAAGGCCTTGCTGGCCCTGTCCGCCCATCACTGCTATCTATCTATCTATCTATCTATCTATCTATCTATCTATCTATCTATCTATCTATCCACAGTAGGATCCAAAAGTCTGAGACCACACTGAAAATCTGTGATGTTTTCCATGTAAATCTGGAAATAATCAGAAAGTCTGACATCACAAGAAGCTCTTTGGAACATTGTCAAATCATGCTGAGATAACTTGGCTCATCAGGTTTTGCACAAACTTGTGGAGTCCATGCCAGCTCGAGTGTCTGTTGTCATTAAAGCAAAAGGGGAGCATACCAAATACTAAGATATTCTGACATTCATGTACATTTTTCAAAAATTCAACTTTTCACTCAAATTNATACCAAATACTAAGATATTCTGACATTCATGTACATTTTTCAAAAATTCAACTTTTCACTCAAATTAAGATGATATTATTATTTGTAATGAAAAATCTTGTGTTAAATTTCAAAATAATGCAAAATAGAAGCATTTTCACAGTGGTCTCAGGCTTTTGGGACCCCACTGTATATGTATGTATGCATCTATGTCTGTCTGTCTGTCTGTCCATCTGCCTGTCTGTCTGCAGACAGGGGAATGGTACTGAATTATCCATTTTACAGAAGTAACTCACATTTAACTTCACTCCTGGCAACTGAGCAGACTGAGTATAATCACTGAAAAAAGAAAAATAGGTGAAGAATCGAATGTCAGAAACTTTCCCTTCCCTGGCTCTTTTAGATAGCATCAATCAGCATTAAAGATAATGGTGCCTTCACTTGATAGTGGAAATGTGCCTTTAAAGAGGGTTGTTTCAGTCCACTGTGCTGACTGCTTCGTCTAACATCATCCTTCTACAATAGTGCTCCTCTTTCCTGTAATGATTGCTGCCAGCCAACAATTCTGATGCCTTGGAGTACATAGCATCATTCAGACTAGCTTGCTTTGATTATCCCTATGCCTTAAACCATATATGAAATTTCATTTTAAATGTCCTTTAAAAACCCATAAAACATCCAGATTGACTTGGGGCTGCGGAGCTGTAGGGTGCTGCTAATCAGTTCACTCTATGGTCCATTTAGCCTCTGTGTCATTAAAGATAATACAAATAAAATAAGCGTTAACATGAAGGCACTTTGATTCCTTCCCTTAGAAAGTTCTGTCTCCTCTCACCAACTGTCAATAACTTGAGTTTTTTTTCTTTCCTAAGCTTCAAGTGCATTTGTGCTGAACAAATTCCAGTTAATTATAAGGCAAATGGTACAAAATGTGCTCCATGACCATTAAAATCCTGTTTGCTATGCTCAGCAAAGATGTATCACATATCACACCCACACAAACACTAGATACAAAGACTTTATCAGACATATCTACGCATTTTTTATAAACACACTTACACATGCAGTCACACATAAACACATCCGTTCCTTTTCCTCTTGATTAGATACATGAATCAATTTAATCTCCAAGCTTTTCACAGATGTAAAATTTCAACACTTTGCTCTACCCTCCCTTGACTTTGACCAATATTGTGAGATAGCAGTATTCCAGCCATGGAACTTTAATGAAAGGTTTTGCAACGAGGCATAGACGCTTGGTTGATCTAATGAGATCCCTAACTGTTTCTGCCATCTGCCAGACCCAAGTCATGACATTAGCTATGCAGCCATGCTAGGCTTCAAACCTGTTTTAGATGAACCTTTTTTCCTCTCTGTGTCAAGTCCTGATACACAAACAAGTGCATACCTCACAGAAGGCATTAACATGGAACAAACACTGAATACTTCCAACTAAATAATTAAATAAATGGTGGTTCTGCAGCATAGTGCCAAACATTATTTAAAATGGGTTTCATTGTATTCTTACTGAGAAAAAATGTTACAGTAGCCTTGTCAAATGCAATGTTTTTCTTTTATTTCACTGAGCTTTTAAGCAGTATTGATGCACCCTGAAGCAATTCTTTGCTTTGAGTGAAACTCATCTGCAGTTTTCAAGGGTGCCATTGTCCACCTGGCTGGCGAGAGGTCACCACAAGGGAGGAGAATAAATGTGGAGTGATTGACTAGCCTCTGTTGGAGAAATGAGTTCTCCATTCATTCCCAGGCTTCCAGAGGTGAAATGTCCTTCATGAAAGTAAACACAATCTGACAGGGCCCAACAACAGATGCAAAGGCACAGCATGGCACAGTCAGTAAGGACGCAGCTTTATTCCATGCTCCTCTCTTCTCCTGCCTCCCTTTCCTCCCACCCTCTCTGTATGATGGCCTGCATGTTGCATCACCCCCTCAGCTCTCCCTGTTGAATATGGACACTTTAGTTGGATTATGATGGAAGTTTGTTTACTACTGTGCACAAAAGCCTTTGAGAAAGCTTCATTGTCTACTTAAAATTTTCATAAATAAAGGCACACTTCTCTTTGAAATTAAAAAGTGATGCATGAATCCAGAGGGATGGGGTTCTCATTCTGAGGATATTAGTGCAGTTCTCTCTATAGATTCCCATCCCAGGGCCTACCAGATCCCATGTCCCTCCTCGAAAGCAAATTGAAAATTGGAGCACCCATCAGAGACCAGATTAGGCAGTCTTCCTGACATGCTTAAATTGCGGTAATCTCAAATGCAGATCACATCTGCAACTAATTGATGGATTTGCCAGAGGATCTGAGAGTGGTTTGGCTCCACTGTGTGTTCCTGTTTATTTTCAGAAGGCACATGCTTTAACCCTTGCCTGGCTACCTGAAGGGCTGAAAGCCAGTGAATCTTGTAGGAAGCTACATATTCTCATCAACTGAGGCACGACTGTCCAAAGGCATCGCCTACTGTAACATTCACCCACAAACTCTGCCTAATTAAAGAGAGACATTTGCCTGGGTTTCTGTTATACATCAGTTTTGCATGAATAATTCAAAACACATGAGTCTCTATTGTTGTTCTTCAGGCCCTCTCTTACCATTCATGGTAGTAGCGCCAGTGAGTTAAAGGGTGGCTGCCATCTACTCATGCAAATATGCTCACAGAGACAGTGTGGTTAGCAGCTCATCACAGCACTGTCACATACAGTCCTTTAAGCTGTAGCAATGAAAGTTTTAATGCACGGCTATGAGCCTCCAGAGACCAAATACGTCAGCACAAAGACAAAGACAACCTCCTTCATGCAAAGATAGACACACATTGGAACACAACAAAGCTTTGAAGGAAGCAAAACTGCAGCTCTAATGCCAAATTATGCTGCTTCATATGTGAGAGAGAGAGAGAGAGAAAGAGAGAAAATGTGTGTGTCCCTGGACACCCTTTCATATGCATGTAGGTGTATTTGCATGTGATTGCACAAAAAAAAAAAAAAANAAAAAAAAAAAAAAGAGAACTCTATGTGTTTGGGGTTCTGCTGTGTGTTGTGGTTGTGGCAAGCGATGATCTATTTTTTCCCATTACCCTACTGCATACGTGTGGTTCATTTACATTCATGGTTATCCAGATAATGAAGCTTTCAATCTGGGGGATCCTGTGGTGAGAACAATGAACCCAATTACCTCCTGCCGCCTGTGAGATGGGATGGCAGACTCCGAGACAGATGGGAGAGGCTGCACNTTACCTCCTGCCGCCTGTGAGATGGGATGGCAGACTCCGAGACAGATGGGAGAGGCTGCACTCGGCCGGCAATCCAATCACATTCATCTCGCTTGCTTCCAGCTTCCCCTGTTCATGTGTTCTGCAGCAACTTATCAACAGGCAGGGGCCAAAGAACCTGAGATCATTACATCACACACCAACAACCTGGCAAACACACACACACACACACACACACACACACACACACACACACACACACACACACACACATAAATGCATTCCCTGAGGTCCAGTCGACCTCCCAACTCCCACAAGCTCCCTCCACTTCCCCAACCCACCTGTTCACCATACACCAGGTTTCTATGTTCCATCAAACAATGATCAAATTGATCTTGAGAGCTTACATACTTCACTTTCTCGAGGAGAAGGAAATAAAGAAATGGTTTTGTGGGTGAGGTAATCGTCACCTCCATCTGGATCTCCTCATCAGTGAGCCAATATCTGAGAACCTTTCAAATGAATTATGCAAGATACTCAACTTTTCTTTTGGTCTCAGGTCTCATGCTACGCCTGTTTTCATTTCTCTGCATTGGCTTCCCATAAAATCTAGAAGTCATTTCAAGATTCTGTTTCTTACATATAGAGCTCTACATGGTCAGTCTCCTGCCTATATCAGCGAGATTCTACGGCCATATGCCATGAGTAGGTCCCTCAGATCTTCCTATCAGGGCTTGCTCAGTGTTCCTCATTCTAGACTCAAGAGTAAAGCAGACTGTGCTTTTGAAGTGATAGCTCCTAAACTGTGGAACTCTCTGCCTTTGGACTTAAGAGCAGTAGACACTGTGGACATCTTTAAAAAGAAGCTAAAGACTCATGTTTTTAAGTTTGCTTTTGCCTGAGATTACTGTGTACCCCCTCCTGGATAGTTTACCTCTTAGCATATGACATTTATGCCTTGTATGGTGGATTTTTAAGCTATTTTTAGTCTGACATGTCTAACATGTTGTCTTACTGTTGTTGAATCTTAATGTCCTTTAATTATCGCAATGTCTTTGAATTGTACTGTAAAGCACTTTGTGATGTCTATTCTAGACAGGTGCTACATAAATAAACTTTTATTTCTTTACTTTTTTCAAGCTTAATGTTGCCAGTTTTATGTCTCTGACTTAAATCATGACCTACTCAGTGAAATTTACACTGGCTACATTATCAGCCTTTGTGTGGATGTGCAATATTATGGAAGAAAATTGAAATAATGTTGATCTAGAAAGAAGTTTAAAAAAAACACAGAAGAGAGTCTTTTCTGACCATGTCTCTGATGCAATCTTGGTGTAAACATGAGCAAAGATGGCTGTTCAATGAGCTTTGGTCTAGCTGAGAGTTGTGACTGGGGTGGGCAGTATAACTGGTGGGAGGTATAAATGGCACCCTTGTAAAGATCTATTTCATAATATGAATTTATACAATTTCTACAATTTCTGAATTCATACAATTTCTGTACATTCTAAAGTCCAGCAACTTTGTCTTCATTGTGGGAAGTGGGCAACAGGGGAGTAGGGATTTATAGATGGGGCGAGGTACACTGGTACATCGCCTGGAACTCCAAATAATGAGGCTAATAGGGACTCTGGCAAAGCTACAGAGAGCCACCTCCATTACTTTCACATTTTCATCTCTTTCCACAGTCTGGGCAATTTCTCTCCAAAAGTTTTAACATATTTGGCTGTATTACAACCTTTTAAAGATAGGTTGCAAAGGTGCCGGTAACAATGGCACCTCTTCACTCGACCTCTCCTCAGTGTCCATCTAACTTTTCTAGCACATGTGCAGTTTGCACACTTAGATATAGACCCGTCCCCATGTTAAAATCTGTGAGGTCTGTGTGGGCAGCCAGAGACAGTAGGTGACAAAATTTATGCCATGTGGACCTTTGCTGTCCCACGTGGACTCCTGCAGATTATACTCCTGCAAAGTATAATCTTGTCTTTACGTCTCTTAGGGTTTTTGAGATAAGAAAAAGTAAGATGCAGTTCCTCTAAGAGAGGATTTGACATTCAACGGTAGCCAATGATATGGAGTGTACGTGGACCTAGAAGGTGCTTGAGGGAATGTATTCCACCACTAGATAATTAGTCAGTGATTATATGAGAGCTGATACCAATTCTGCATAATATTCCAATATTTTCTGCATATTTCATGCAAAATATTCCCTTATCTTATACTCCTTCCCCCTTATGGCCCCTAATTTTGACACTGTGATCAATACTAATTGACTTAGTGATCGATGTGTCTCTTGAAGTTTTCCATCAGTCTGTATTGCTTTTAGTGGTGTCCACACTATTGCACCAAAGTGTATAGTTTGTTAGTGGGGATCTGCATGCTAATGCTTATAGCAACTCCCCAGAGTGGAATCTAGGTGTTTTTATGTTAATAAATGTCAAGAGAAGACCTCTCGTTGGTCAACTCTCGGTACACACAGGTGTGTTGTACACAGTCACAAACAGGCACAGTTATGCATGAGCACGCACACGCGCACACACACACACACACACACAGAGAGAGAGAGAGAGAGAGAGAGAGAGAGAGAGAGAGAGAGACCCACTGAACCATTGGATGCATTATTGATAAGCTACTAATTACGCTTGTTGCAATTTCAGCTGACCTTTCCCGGGAACATCCCGGATCATTATCAGTCGCATTTTCTCTTGAAATTGCAAAGGTAATCTACAGTCCAACCATCCGCCTCTCTCCTTTCCCTTCTACCCCCACTCACCACCCACCCCTTCCATCAGTCCACTGCTAGATGAAATAGTAGAAGTTAAGGAAAAATATACAGTAAAAGCAAAGACAAAATGAAAAGAAAAAAAATTAGAAAGACCTGTAGCAGAATAGACTTCTTAGGTATCAGGTTTTTGATATATGACAATAAAGGCAACAGGCTTGAGTGCCACTGTAACAAGTGTATTTTAAGATGAGGCATTCAAAGAAACTGAACTGCTGTTTAAATGTCATGCTGACAAATCTCTGCAAGGATTTTATTCTCATTTTACATTTACTAGTTTACCAGCTTTTATAAGTGTCCTTTCCTTTTTCTGTGAAATGGGCATGCACACACACACACACACACACACACACAATTTCCACAGAGTTGGTTCAGCTTTTCCATTGCATTCAAATTTTGTTGGTGATGGGCTGACTTGGAAGCAAAATAAATAGATAGACCTGAAAAAAAGGCTGGGAACAGCGGTTTGCTGGCAGTGCTGTGAACCAGGTGAGCCAGTGCAGACAGGGACGACACCAGCCAAAGGATTAATGGTCTCAGGGGAAGCCAAGGTAAGCCTGCTGCTCCTGCTTGACATCTTTGTACTTGTAAGAGCACAGAAATTAGCCAAGCAATGCAGTGAGTAATGGCCAGGGGGGGTTCCATCAGTCCCATTTAACAATGCATGCAGAACCAAAGAAGGAAAGTGCAGGGCGAGAAAATGTGAATATTCTCCATTGGGCCTGTTTACAGGGTTGGACAGAACAGTTTATCACACGGTTTTGCCCTGTTATATGAAAGCAAGGCAAACATTATATTCATGCTTCATCTACTAGGCTTTTGTACGTGACACATCAGCTGCATTGCTTCGTGTTTTCTCTTTATTTTTTTTAACAATAGGTAGTAGTAGTTCAGTCCTCAATATCATGGTATTATACACATCCTGAACTGAAGAAGAAAAGCTTTTGTTGTTTAAAAAATGAAGGACTGGACTCCAGGTCTGCTGTCATTTAGGGTATAGTAATTAGGCTAAGGAAATCTTTTAACATTTCAGTGTTCATGAAACCACTTTTGTCCTTTTTTGGCAGTGTATATAGAGGCCTTGTCATCTTATGGGAACATTGTGACAGAAAAGTGTTTGAACAGCAAGGAGCTTCTAGTCCTGTAGAATGGCCTTGTATTCTTTGGCTGTTACACAGCCATGCGGAGAAATCATCAGACCTAATGACTCCCACGAGATGGCTGTTCACACCAGTACAGATACACACCATGTCTAACAGATGGTGGCAGACATTGTGGCTAAAGGCATCCTTTAGCCTTCTCAAAACGTAAGCCTGTTCACATGTTGGAAAAATCGTGACTTATGCTTTTATATGATGGTTTGTCATGCTCAGGTGTGCATGGTTGCACTCTTTTCAATATATTATGTCCTTATGCATTTGCATTAAAACAAAAATTTAATCTTTGCTTGCAATGTATAGGGATTAAACAAATACAGATACATTATTTGAATATGAACAGATAATATACTCTAAACAGACCTATTTAACATGTTAATAAAAAAAATTACTGGCAGAAGCAGTTGGAATCAAGTTGCAGTACAGTCTTTTTCATCATATAACCTCCTCACAATGACTATACAGTTTCTTTAAAACAATTAATAAAACTAGACAAATAAAAAACAAACAAAATAACCTGTGTAATTATCCCCATCCACTTTATCATGTCCACTTACAGTTTGTATCCAAATAAAGAAATTATTTTGAAGTAAGCAAATATATATATATATCTATATATCTATATATCTATATCTATATCTATAGATATATCTATATATATATATCTATAGATATATCTATATCTATAGATATATATATATAAAGCTTTGATTTATATTTCTAAAAGGTTTTATTTAGTCTAGGTCACAAAAGTGTCAGGCTGTGTGTAATTTTGTGGTGTTAAGAAATGTGATGTTAAACAGCCTGGGGCCATATTTTCCCAAAGCATCTTAAGGCTAAGATGATCCTAAAATCATTTGTACTCTACTAGACTTTCCTAAAAAATTTTGCCTACTAATGAGTGTACCCATTTATCTATCCTCTTCTACCCACTTATAGATGGTTTAGACCATCTTAAGAAGCTTAAAAGGAACTGTGATGTTTCATTTAAAGTCTTTGTTTCTGTTGATTTCAGCTTATAGCTTGTACCTTTATTGTCACTACTGCTGTTCTCTGTAAATTGATGATTCCCTCTTCTCATCTTAAAGAAGCCTGTGCTCCTCTCAGTCATGTAGCTTAGCCAAACCCAGACAGCAGCAATGTGCAACAGAGTCATCTCACTGATGACTGCACAGCACTTTGATGGAGAGAACGGCCGGATTTTGGAATTGTTTCTGGCACTGTCATCTTATACTATAGCATTATCATCATTTGTTAGTGTGCCCTTGAAGCAAAAGGCTTTTGCCTCTACTGCCCAACTTATTTGAATTGGATGAATTTGGATGAAATGCCACTTTCAGTAATGTTTTGTTTTACATTTCCATATTTATGGTAACGTGTATGAAGATTAGTAATTTTTGGATACAGATCTGATACATGATTGTTTATTTGATTACATTGGCACAAAAATGGAGCTTCTGCTTGATTCAGGCAGCTAAATTGACTAAAGTAGCCAACACTAATTTTACTTTCTTAAACATCTTTCCACCGAATAGCATCAACTAAAAGGCTGAGGTTAAACTAGGCTGACCATTCTACTATATACATTTTATTTTAATGTATTCATATGGTTTAAAGATAAATAAAAGTAAGCCAAGTTATTTTAATGCTAATTCATCTTTCTCTTCAGTACCATGGACAGCTACCATCCTGTATGCATTCACTCGTAACTGCTGGTTTGGGAAATATGCGTAAAAATGAAATCTCATTACAAAAAGATAAATCTTTACTTGGGCCCTGTTCAGTTTCATCAACAGCTGCTGGTGAGCTTTGACTTGCAATAACTAATCCTCTCTGCTGGGGCAGTTTGTTGTTGTTTGGCATATGCAATGTTGGGAATAATTTGACTATATGTAATTACATTGGCAGTTTCATTGCATTTTGTAGTATCTTAGCATTCTGAAAAGGCATTAACTCCTGCAACTGCCAACATTCCAATAACTAAAATACATTTTCCAGATTTATTTCTTCTTCTCTTATTTCCAGCTTCTTGCACAAACCATTTTTGATACATTTTTTTCTTCAAAGAACTTAAATTGTGTTGTTTGTTTAGGATTTAGGTCCAGATTGATAAGATAAATGGCACACACAAATACAGGAAAAATAAGGTTAACAGTCTTTAGATTTGTTCTTATGATGAACCCAGATGTGACTCATTTGCTAAGTACAATTTACTGTTATCTGTAAAAGCAGTTAGCACAACATAACAAAACAAGAGAATAATGAGTAATAATTTAATTTATAATTGTAAATAATTAAGACTTGAAATAAATGAATAAGACTGCTTATTAGCATATAGCTGTGTTTTTATTGTCATTGTAATATTTTGTCCACTCTGTATATTCCCTCCCAAAGTATTCCCAATTGAGCCTCTTTTCTACCTACAGCAATCCATAAAGTGATGGAGGAAAATGTATTATGTATGTATTTCCCAGATAGACATTGATCTATAATTAAATCCAGAAACAACATATCATGATAAGAGTCGACAGCAGAGCAGACCTATGTGGTGCCTGGGCCCCTCCAGATGTTCACATATCACACAGACGTGGGCACGCTCTCTCCACTCCACTCATCAGAGACTTATGTTTCAGCACACACCAAATGTCATGACTCATAACTCAGATGGTATTACATTCGTGGGCATCCATGCCATCTTGCACACGAATGCACACGTACGCAGACTGACCAAAAAATCTGGAGATAAAGCAAACTTCCAGAGATACAATATGTTTATGTATGCACAGTGTTCACTATTTGGAATAAGGTGCTACAGTGACCTTTTAAAAGTCCTCTCTCAAATATCAAATATAATCCAGCTACAGTGCAAAGACACCAAACAATGTTGGATATTAAGTATTTCTGTCATTTTTTGTCTATTGCAACAAGATGATGGCATACAAATTCTGTTAGATTCATATATACCAAAAGAAAAAAAAAAAAGTAACATATTTGTACTTAACAGTGGGGAAAAGTTTGCAAGCTGACCCTATCAAACATTACATGAATATACCCCCCAAAAAGTAACCTGCCATTGGTCTAAAATATACCTCTATGTAATTAATATTTAAGCTAGAATTGTCCTGCTATATGAAAAAAAGTCTCCATTTCCTTTAACTGTTGCTGCTTTGTTTACAGTGGTACTCACTGTTTCTGAATGTCCATCTTGTTGGCTCGCTCAGGCATGGCAGATCATGTTTAAACATATCTAACTACACAAAAAGGCAAGAATGTTCCTCAGAAACAGGAGATTGTTGTACAAACTATTAAATATTCCAGTGAATGATTCAAGCAAGCCTTTAGTCTTGCACGGTCTGAGGCTTCTTTGAATTTTTTTTTCATTAGTGTCCTGCTGGTATTACCTCTACAGTATGGCCAGCTTATTAAAGATAGTTAAGGTTTCTGATGCAAGAACACAGATGACAAACGCAACAGAGATGGGAGCGTTCTCCTGTAAATGGCAAAAGAGACCTGCCTGAAAATCTGACTGTCAGGCCACAATAAAATTAACAATTGGCAAGAAAACCAAAGACTACAGAACATATTGCATATTTTAGGGGACTTAATATACAGATTTCCATGTTCTAATTTTTATTTAGAGGTCTATTTTCTAAAATTGCATGGGTGTGTCTAACCAGGCGTAAACCTGAAGTTTTTCAGTGTTGACATGTTCAGTCATAAGTTGAATGTGTCAACTAATTTGTTAGAAAAATGATGAAACATAACAAAAAGCACAGCACATCCTCTTTAAAGTAAAATTAATGTGCATGTAAACATAGCTAGTAAGACAGCACTGTACAATGGTAAAAGTAGTAGCAGATCATGATGAGATTTAAGTAACATTTTCAATATATACACCTCTTTTTCCTTTCTGATTTCTTCCAGACTTCCTGAATACTCACAAAATCCTTTCAGTGAAAAGTGTAGACTAATTTCCCCAAAAGCACTGTCCTAGCTGTATTTCCTGTCACTCCTTTTACACACGCCACATGGGACCAAGCCTTTGTTAGCCTTCTGTGAGAGCTGCAGAGCTGAGAATACACAATCATTCTTTCATGGATGGGGGAATGGATGAGTGGAGGAATGGAAGTATGCGGGAGGACAGGGGTCTCCCAGCTGTCTAAGACCAAGGCTCGTCCCAACACACTGGTTCTCACTAATGACCAGGGGCTGTGAATTCTTCTGACTCCCCCGAGACAACAGCTGCTGCCATCCCCAGCCTCTCTGAAAGCTTTGAAGGGGATGTGGCAGCAGTTGGGCTGGCTATGCTCCTGCCTAGCAGAGCAGCAACTCAGGGATGGGGACAGACAGCGTTGTTGTGCCAGCAGGGTGGCTAAACCCGCTGAAACTCTATCCAGCCAATTACTCCCTCCGAATGCCAAGTTGGTTCTCTAATGGAGAAACAGGGGACCACACGCTGCTGGGTCCTCTCACAGGTTTACAGGTAAGCAGTAACACTCCTACTTCAGGTCAGACATTTTTTCGTTTCATTTTGACAGTTTGAACCGAACGGGGGGAAAAGCTCAGTTTGATACTCCCCAAACCAATTTGTTTAAGATGACAAATTCCTTTTAGAATTCTTGTTTTTTGCTGTCTTCCATCCACGCACACATAGCCCCTGGTTAGGCTTACCCTTTACACTATTTGCAGAGAGAAAGTGCTATGGAGAAAATAGTGAAAATGGCCATGCTAGAAGGAGTGGACTGTAATGGTTACTCTACCTAATCATTCTGTCCACGTTCCTACTGTTCAGATAAGCAGCACAGTGCCTCCAGTGAGCCCTCCCTCCATCAACGGCATACATATACTTTAACACAGCTAATTTGTGCAAGTCTTGCAGCAGTTGCACACCATTTAGAGATACACTTTAGATTTCACTAGAGAACCAGTGGACCGTATGGCGGGATGGAGGTCAGAATAAATAGAGCTACTACAACCCAGGAGAAATACATTTAATATATATATATATTGTTTCACCAGCCACTGTTCTTTGTTAAACTCGCTGAAGTAGCAACAATCACCATTATTGTTATAGCAAACATGTTGTAGCAGCTGTGGTTAAATACAGTAAATTGGGAATTGTTTTGCAGTGCCTTTGCAATCAACGTAACACTGTTAAATCTAATTAGGTCCTTTCATTTAATGTTAAAGAAATGCTTGAGCTTTGCTTTGGGATTTTATAAATACAGCTTTGCTTTCAATTGAATTAAACAGAAATGTGGAATTACAAACTGAGTAAATCCATTTTGTTACATGTTACTTATGTTACTTATGCGCCGTTCCTTTTTCCTGGATGTTTACAAAACAATTTGTGAGTCTGCTGAACCAACTTTCCTCTAACAATGTGTTATCAGACAGAGAAAAACAAGAGAGAATCAATAGGAGCTGTGGTCATGTATAATTTGCAGGGCGAGCACCTGGCTGCCAACAAATAAAGATTTTTTATTTATTTATTTATTTATTTATTTTCCTGCACGATGCATTTAAGGATATTGGACAATTTTGCTGGAGGTAGGCAGCTATTTTCACCAAATCCTGGCTGCAGGTCAGCTGAAATGATTGAATCTCTGTAAGCTCTGTGGGTGCACACAGCACTGTCCCCATGTAGACAGGAGGCATGAAAGTGTTTCTCTGTGTGTGCGTTTCCATGTGTGTAATGTTTATGTCCATGCACAAGCTGATTTGAAACCCAATGACAAACTGCAATTTGCAGAAGTCACAGCCAAACCACATTGGCGGTAAAATAAATCTTTTTAACTGCATAGAGTTGTGTGCAACTCTCAGCATTTCTTCCATGTATAGTCACCATGGATTTTGTATTTCTGTGTGTGTGTGTGTGTGTGTTTGTGTGTTTCTGGCAGACTGTGAGGCTGCCTTGGCTGGTTACAGAGCTCCTCTCCCTGAACCAGCTGGGCCCTCCTGTCTCTCTCCAAAGCAGTCAGTGTAGACCACATGGCCTCACCCCCACTCTGAAACATGCCATTCAGCCTCACACAGCTAGACACACATACGTGCATCAACACACATGGGCACACATACAAGAAGACAGACACACACACACACACACAGAATACAGTCAGAAACACATAAAGCAAAGCCTTAAAGCAGAAACATCCAAAAGCACAGCTTGTGCTATACACACACAACCCAGTAAACTGTTCAGCAATCACATCCATTCACAGTGATTCTAATCCAATATGCCAATGAAAACATGTTTTTATTGATCCCATAGTACATACATGACTTTTTCTGTATTGGATCACGCAAAGTGATGAGTTGTGAGCCAGACTTGACAACATGGACTGGAAGTGAATGCTTTAGTTGTTAGTTCCACATTACCAACAATATTTTGTTGTGTTTCAAAATGAAAATATCCATGTAAAAATACACACAAAAAGAATTATGGTTTTCTACTCAGCATCAGCATGATTATGTCCACCAAGGAGTTTATAATAGATAGTATAGTATATAAAATACTATCTATTTATTTTACTTTATGTCTAGTTGAAGACTATATAGCTATATTTACTTACCCTTTTCAAGGCAATCAGTTTCCTAGATTTTTTTTAAGTAAGATCAACTTATCACATTTTACAGTGTGTGGTCACTGGAGTTTGTTTGTTAGCAGGATATCTCAAAAAGTCATGGATGGATTTGGATGAAATTTGGGGCACAGCTAGATGATTTTGTGAGGAAGAAGTAAATAAATTTTGGAGGTGATCTATATCATATTCTGGATCCAGAAGAACTTTTTAGTCTATAAACATTAAAGCTAATAAGCCTATTTAAAAAAAAAAAAAAAAAAAAAAAAAATAGCATAGTGGCTCATTTCTTATTGGGGATTTTGTTGGTTAAGGTATAGAGATATGTACTCTCAGAGCCTTCTTGTTTAATATGTAAAGTATTGTTTGCACATTTTCAAGTTTCAAAAGATCATACGGAGATCTTGTATTTATTATTGAGACTTTTGTCTTTTTACATAGCCACAGATGTCATGAAAGTTAACATATGTGTCCACTTCCCTTAGTTGCATAATTCAAACATATTCAGTTAAAAATAGATCTATTGCTGTGTATTGGAGAAGGATATATGGGTACTGTATTTTGCATTTTCTGCGGATGATCTTTTGAACTGTGCTGTTTGGAGGAGAAATCATTTGTTTTCAGAGGTTTTCTCTAATCTCTGCCGAGATAAGGTCACTTGCATAGAAAAAGATGTGTTGTGGAAAAAAGGTGAAGAGGAGGAAGAGGCAAGATGCTGAAGGTCCAGGTCACATGGCAGGCCTGAGGGCCTTGTGGTGAAGGTAGCTCACTTCCCCTAAGCTACATTTACCCTTTAGCTGCAGTCAGGCAAACAGGTTGAGTGGACAAAGGAAGGTGGGGGAGGCGCGAGGCACCGAGGGAATGAGAGGAAAAGCGACTTAGCAGGAGAAAGAAATGTAGCATTGAATCCTAACGTCAGATCAGAGCTGAGCTGAGTAGCGAGGAGATCTCTCCTGCCAGCATCTGTATCAAGGGTAAAATATTGTGATCTTTGATTATTCCCTCTTTCACCTTTCATTAATGTCATCCAGATAGACAGCATGGCAGCTTAACACAGCAGTGAGTGCCAAAAGGATTTCACAGCCACAGCGGTGAGATAGGACAGGATTTTGACAGTTCTCTTTGTTTCCTCTGTGCAGTTGTTGAACATAATTTCTTTGCAGCTGTAGGTCACAATCATTTCATACTGAGATGAAGCTTTCTATAACTTGCTTTCAGCTTTTTATGTTTCATTCGTGAGTCCCTGTGATAAGAATGGAAATAGGCATTTTGCCCTCATCATGTGCGATAAAGAAAAAAAGGACATTATTATGTGGGTTACTAGCAGAATTACACTCATTGTCTCATATGCACATACACTGTATACTCATACACACACTGTAATATGAGGTTAAAGAAGGATGGGAGGGCTGAAAAGAGGTGGAAAGGACATGTTGGAGGGGAGAAAAATAATCATGGCAGGGCCTGCACTTTGTTTACTCTACTTTAATGGAATCAAATGGTACAAATAAAATCCTGTTTCCCTGCCATGTGAGGATCCCATTTCCCCAGATAAATAATTCAGATTGTACATGCTGTGCGGCCAAGAATAGATTCTTAAAATAACAGGAGGATGGAGGGATGGAGAGAGAGATAGCAGTAAAGAGGACGACAACTATCCAAAGGGACTGACAGCCAGCAAGACAGAGATTTTGGCATCCCTCAGCATCTCTCAACCTGCAGTGCCTCCCTGACCCAAGGAAGGCAAGCAACTCTGGATACCATTGCTTTCCTGTTATCATTCCACCCACCATGCAGCCAAAAGACGCCATCCCCCTGTCATCTGTCTAATAGGGCCAGATTTGACATGTTCCTCCTGTCATTGGCTGCTGTCCCTGCTGTCAGATTGGTCTTGTTAAACTGAGCTGAACTGCCACAGATTAAGGACCCAATCAGATTAGGATGCCAAATCGCTTTGTAAAAATCCAACAGTTGCAGTAAAATGGTAGCAGCAGTACTTCAAGGTTTCATTTTAACATTCAGAAATCAATCCCTCTTTCCAATTCAGCATATTAAGTTAATGTGTGCCAGCAGTCCAGGCAGGCAGCTGTCGAGGGCTGTTCCTTTCCCTAAAGCACATTGTGCCTCCACTGCTCCCTGATTCCCTGATAACATTAATGCCAGGCAGATGTCCCTGAACTAGTTCAGAGATTTTGCTAATACAGGAGAAGCAAACTGTCTTTTTTTTCTGTTCTGCCTCTTTATAATTTTTGGAAATTCTCTTGTGGCTTTTAAGAGCAACACAATATTGACCCACATTATCTTCCACATCAACAAAACCAAGCCATTCTCTTTCCTAATGGTACAAAAATCAATAGTTAATGAATGGGCTTATTTATATATTTTTTAGCACTGATGTGTCATGTTTTAGGTTTGCTGACATGTTTAATTCCTGTAGGGGTGGATAAAATCCATGTGAATCTGAGTGTCTCTGTTAGGACTGGGAGCTGATATCGTACAATAACAATATTTTGCCAATGATATTATGTCACAATGCAAGTGATTCTGTAATTAATACACAATATATTGCAAGAAAATACATTAGGATATCTGGTAACTGAAGAGGAATATACCCTTAAAACGGCAAACAGGGATCAAGCTTAAACTACATATATTCACTGTATAATAAAGAGCACTTTCATAGAGTTTTATGATGCTACCCTAAAAAACTGTGAACCAAAGTGCATTCAATCTGAACCTTTTTATCATAAACAGGGCAACATGAATGCAAGAACCAAGGATTTAATGATCATTTCTACGTGACATAGTCATAAAGAGAAAAAAGGCTGAATTGTCAGAGTTCAAATGTGTGCAGGAAAGAGAGCCTTAGTGACAAAACAGGATATATGCTGATACAAGTAATATATTGTAACTCAATATATTACTTGTATACTCTATACTATTTTCTCTCTTGCCCCTAGATTTGAATCTCCTCCTTGTTAGGATGCTGCTCCACCTCTGTCATTAGTAGAAGTTCAACTCAGTCGCTAATTTGGAATGAAAAGACAGTTGGGCCGCTCAGATCTCAGCCAATAACTCATTCCACTATCAAAGTGCTCTTTGAAGTTCATGTTCTATAAATTGGTTCAAGTGTCAGGTCAGAGTTCCCACAGCTAAAGGTACACCAGTCATTTGAAGCCTCATTCTTCCTTTTACTTATTCCCTAATGCAGCCGCGGCTGCCTTTGTATTTTTTATCCGGGTCCCTCTTCATGTTTATTGCAAAGAGGCAATCAGCATGGCCCGCATTTGGGCCTGGCCCCAAGTCCCTCAGATGTGAAGTGTCTGGGGATACGCTTATTAACTTCTTTGCACAGAGACCCATTCAGCAGTCATCCTTGACAGTTGTTCCAATGCCAGTTCGCCTGATAGACTCATCAATGAGAAGTGGGACAGGGGAAAAAGTCAACAGAGAGGAAGAGAATAAAGGAAAGAAAAGGCAAACATCATGCACATTAGGGGCTACCCTAAATCTGGTATAAACATCAGTGGATCGGCTCTAAGGGATCAAGAGAGAAAACAGGAAAATTGAGTAAAAAGTTACTAGAGTTACCATCAAAGCCCAGGGCTGTCTAAACATGACCACATCAACATTCATACTTTGGGCAATAGTGCAGTTGTCAGTCTCATTCAAGAACACACACACACACACACACACACTTATATGTGCTCATATATTCATAAGCATCACGTGCAGATACTTATGAATAATGTTAAACATGCCTTCTTCCTTCATGCATCAAAGCAAAGGTTACCCCAATCATCTTTTCGGCTGCTGCAGTTTTACAGCCCCAGAATGACTGCTTCGCTCTCCATTACCTCTGCACTCGTTTGACTGGCAGATGGGTGGAAAGAGAGAGTGGGCAGGTGGGTAATCATGGAACTGTGTGTCATAGTGCATGCTCGTGGCGCTATTTGTCGTCTCAGCAGGTGAGATGGGAAAGGCAGGTGAGATGTGGCTGGGCCTAATTTAAAAGCCGCTTTATGGTGCCCACTGAACCAGCGTTGGCATTCCTTAATGGTGCAACGTCATTCCTTACTAGTCCTCCTGTGTCCTTGTGTGTTGTCATTGTGTTAATAGCTGTTGCTGTTGAAGTCACAGACAGCCGTAATGGAAAATTAGAACATCCTAATTTCATAAAGATTTAACATTCTACTAAGTATATTTATGGCTGATGTAACACTAATCTACATTTAACCTACTGCTGCCATATCTGTGTTCGGGGCTGGTGTCCTTTCCAACCAATGTCAGCATGACACAGTGATTTGTGTGACGTGGACTGACAGTGAGAGATAGAAGGTGATATGAGAGGCTAATGGAATTAATATGCTGAGATGGAGAGACAGAGGGAAGGTGAATGGAGAGAGAGAGAGAGAGAGAGAGGCCAGAAAAGAGAGACAGAAATGGAAAGCTGTGTGAGTTTTAGATACTGTAGCAATTAAATCTTAATGCAACAGCATCTGTTTCTCCTGTTTTCTGCTGCTACGTGTTTTATGCAGGTGTTAAATTCACTCCAAAATTCATTACTGCCATAATGCATGTGCCTACTATGTAAAAAAAAAAATAAATAAATAAATTGAGTTTATATTAAGAAGTTTTGAAATATATGAAGTGGAATTTTCAGTTTTTTTTCTTGGGATGGAATATTGTTGTATTCAATTTTGTCAGTCTAAAGAGCTCCACCAACATTTTCAGACTGAAATTTCAGTGTCCACTGTCATGCAGATGGAAACAGAAAGTGATTGCATATATTTTGAAGTTCTCTTTTACACTGATTGGATGGGCATTTTGTTTCTGTCCATATCCTGAGATGCAAAAAGCCCTTATTTTCCTCTCTCCTCTCCATTTCTTTGTCATCACTCATTTCCCCACCATCCCAGTCCTGTGATTGCTTTTTCTCATTCTCTCTGTCACACATGTTTTTTTTTTCTTCATATCCCCAGTCTTGAGAGATACAACGTCATTTTTATATAATAGCTACGACATAAAAAAATGGAACAATCTTGAATAAAGAAATACTTACTTCAATACATTCCTTCTTTCATGTCAAAATGGAAAGAAAGACAACATGAACATACAACGGATATCACGCCCTGCAAATATAATGAGAGTCACAGCGAGCAATTACAGCTAGAAACTGCGATACGATGCCAATGATTGATGATTTGTCTTCAAGTTCTTGCAAGGACCTTAGCATGTAGCTTTGTGTGAATTAAAACATCTGTCTCACACACACCACAGCTTTCAGTAGTCTTTGGCCTCTCTGTGAAAAATCAGAACATTCTGTTTCAATAAGGAGTGTAGGAGCAAAGGTCTCACAAATTGGGGCAGCCAAGCATCCTGTGGTGTGCAGAGGCTAGAAAGTGAAAACAGGAGGGCTCAAACTTAAATCTAAAATCTATAGTACGCCTGGAAATTGACAAATAATTGCACAGTCATTCAACACCTCTCTCAGTTTATTGTATCAGTATTTATTCCTCTATTATTTTTATGTTGAAACAGAGAGAGACCCAGTGATGTACATCTTGACATTTGTCAAAGTCAGTATATGTGTGTGCGTGTGTATCTTCCTGTATGCATGTCTTCTGTTTAAATCTCCTCCCATCTGCTGATGGACCTCCTCTCTCTGTTCTGAGGCCTGCCCTGCCCGATCTGTGCTGTGTGTTTTGCTGAGCCTGACTTCAGTTTGTGTGTGGGTGGGTGTGTGTGTGTGTGTGTGTGTGCGTGCGTGTGCATGGTGGAGAGCTTGATGAGCCTGGTTCCTTATGAAGTGGTGTCATTAAAGCAGAGGGAAGGAGCAAATGGGTGATTGCAGTGATTTGGCAGAGCTTGCGCTGACTCTGTCCTCCAATCAGAACACTCACCCGTCCTCCTCCAGTTCCACTGCAAACACAAAGCNCCCCCCCCACACACACACATACACTCAAAAACAAACACCTGCACACACTAGCTGAACAGCATCAGGTGTGGGCTTGTAACATCACCTGCTTAAACTGGAAACACATATACCACAATATTTACAGTATACATCCAAGCTGCAATAAAGTCTTTCTTTAAATCAAGCTGTAACAACTGTTATTTTCCAGTCACAATTAATTGTTTGTGATTAATCACAATGAATTTATGCAACTTAATTACACGCTCATTTTTCATAAAACTTATTATGTTTTACTCCAGCAAAATCTAGTCAGAATGAGTCACATACTTCTGAAATACAAGTTTGACTGAGGAAGAATTAAAAATAAGAAATTCAACAGTAGAATAAAAGCATGAAACAGGTTGCTATAAGAGAATGTTTTTCTCTTAATGTGCTTATTTTTTTAGGACTGGAAAGCACCATGTGGCATTGGCTGCTGAAAGGTTTTGTATAACTACACTTTGATTTAAGTGTATAAGTAGACTTTGATTTAAGTGTTTTAAGTGAATGGAGGTCATGGAGATGAACTTAATTGTTTCAGATGCTTATCATGTTCAAAGAGACTTAAAACTTCATATAGGAGCTTAATGAAAAAAACAGCAAAAGTTGTACTTTGTTGTACTCTAGACATGTTGGCATAGCAAGTGTCTTATTTTAGCCTCATGTACACAGTGTATAGAAACTATTATTAAGTACACAATAATCCTCTGAGATTGCAGATAATCAGGGAAATGGCACTGATATCATTTCCCATTTTAAAAAAAGTAAAACTTTGAATATTTACTATACAGTTTGTAGCTTAATTAGAAAAAAAGGTATTTTTAAAGTATATCTTACATCCCTAAAGTACAATATTGTTATATCTAATCAACATTTCCTGACTTAAATCTGTAACTAAGCGATAAAAGGCCTATGTCAGAATATAAGGGGTAGTTCACCTTTTAGTCAAATTGAAATATCAAATTGAAACTCAAACATTGACCACTGAAACATCAAAGTAATGTGTTTGTGTGGTACAGAGCCTTTGTTTTCTTAGTGATCTGAACGTAATCTGTAGGTTTTGATCAAATGATACAGAGAAAAGAGGCCACAGAGAGAAAGAGAGAGAGAGAGAGAGAGAGAGAGAGAGAGAGAGAGAGAGAAAATTATAAAAGTGCAGAGAATTGAGCACTAAATTGATCTGTAGTCTGTCAGTCCCCAAAGAGCTTGAGCTGCTGTAATGAGAATGGCAGACCAGATGCATACAAGAGCCGTCTCTTCCCCATCTCCATCCCTCTCTGAAAGGAGACAAGTTTGTTTCTCAAGGTGATTGTTACGGTGATAAGGGAGAGGGTGTTATTAAGGGTGACAGCGGAGGGGCTGAGAGGCAGCGGCTGACTGGATAACCTTGTCCCGATCCCCTCCTCGCCCCCTTCTGCATGAGCATCTCCACCACTGGCCTGCCCTGCCTGCCTGCTCATCTGGACACAATCTGCTGGCTGGAATTACCTCCCAGCTCCAGGAAAACTAAACATGATTTCTGACCTTTCCTTTCTGTGTTCAACAGTAACCTTTGCTGCTCCGCCTATGCTACGAGACCATTGTGACGAAAAATTCCACAGCAGTGGAAGGGATGTGTTTGCATTCGGAAAGGGGAGTAAAAACGAATGTGCATTAATGTGTGTGGATATGCACGGGACAGGAGGTAGACACAATAACTGCAACACCCACACAAGACATCACAATCAAACACAACAGCCCTGCAATGACCAGCAATCCTTTTTGAAGCTTCTAATGTAAAATTCTTGTGTCGGGAAAGTGTTGTTTAGACTCTATATTAACTTAGAGTTTATAGTTTATGATGTTTTTGTATTTTTGTACGCTGTTGTATCCATCCGTATCCGTATATGTGCTGAGTACAACAAAGAAATTGCAGTAATAGAGTATTTGCATTGAATACTGTGTTTTTCAACTAACTAAATTCATTTAAGTATCTCTCTGCTTTCTCTTGCTGTTCTTTGCCATGTTAGCAAGTTTTATATTGGTATTATCATTAGTAGTTTGGTAGATAAGGCTAATGGATCTCCACCTTCCCACTGTATTCGCAAATTGTTGTGATCTACTTCTTCCACTGACTCTGCATAACTCCTACAGCCTCAGCACAATCTGACCCCCAGGAGCAAAGCACGTCCCTATAGAAATGATTTCATCATCTCTTTCTCTCTCTCTCTCTCTCTCTCTCTCCCTCCCTCTCTCTCTCTCCCTCCCTCTATCTCTCTCTCTCTCTCTTTCCCCTTCAAAACAAGCCAATTTGTGCTGATGTGAGAGTAAAGTTTGGATCTTATAGAGTGACCTGAACATCCTAGGCCAGCTTGCTGGTGTTAGCTGACTGAACTCCAGTCTATCCGTGGCCTGTGTATCGGTATTGATTGTGTAAGAGGACCAAAGGAGATTTGAGAAAAGTGTGTTTTTTTTAAAGCACGACCCATGGCTGGCCTAACCATTGGATTAGCTCATCCTGATCCCACAACCTCTGAACAGTCTCCCTACTATTTCAAGCTCCCTCCATTTATGCCCAGCCAAGCACACCATTACCAGTAATCTATAGTTTTCTTCTCTCCAAAGGCAGAAGATATACTGAATTTAACTATTTTGTGTCCCTGCTACCCCTCCCTCTTCTGGCCTATCCACACTTTGCCCTTGTTCACTCAATTTCTCTGTTTTTAATGCTTCACAACAAATTCTCTTCTCTTACCTCTCCTCTCTTCATTCCTCTGCCTCTGACTAAACCCTGTTTTTCACTCCTCTTTTTTTCAAAAGGGGATCAGTGGAGCTTAGAGGCCTTCCTGCTTGGTTCATTACAGAGCTGCTCTGACATGGGAAGCTTGTATCTTCAGTAAGGAAAGGAGAATACCACTGATGTTTAATACATGGACCACTCTGTTGTCTTTTACTACAGATAAATTCATCATCAAAAACTGAGCACAGAACAGCAACAGAGCATGTAGCCCTGCTCTCTCAATCTAGAACCCCTATCGTTTTCTGTTCTCTCTCTCCATTTAACGTATTGCCTCTCTCTCATACACACACTCTGTTCTGTCATATCTCAGTGAACTGGAGCAAACCATTTCATTGTCCTTCAGTTAGAGTAAGCACACAAACACAAAGCAACGCTGCTGCTTTGTGCTGAGCACAAAAAAACAGCCAACAAAAAGAAAACTGATCCATTCAGTTCAGTATACCTTTATAATATGGCTGTTTTGAGTTTTTTCTGTTCTGCATGTCCTTGTGTGTGCACAACTTAAATGCACATCTAACTTCCCACTCTGTATGTGTGCATGTGACAGAGACAGAGGGAGAGAGAGAGAGAGAGAGAGAGAGAGAGAGAGAGAGAGAGTGAGAGTGAGAGTGTGTGTGTGTGTGTCTGTCAGGGCCGTATGGGTATGTATGTGTTTGCCTGTCCTCTCTGTGTGGGTGTGTGAGTGGGCAGCAGGGCTCTGCCTCGATAATGCCAGAGTCTGTTTCTAATCCAGGCCTCCTCAGTGGGTTGCAGTGCTAGCTGTGCCAGGCAGGCCTGCTGCAACACCAACAGAGCCCCAGCTGACAGCTTGCCTGCTCTTCTCTCTGCTTTCTGGACAATTTCTGAGCTTCGCTACACATTCAATGATGCATCATCTACTACAAAAAAAGATATTAACACTTTAGGCTTAGTTGGGAATTTAGAAGAGGCATGAAGAAACAAAAAAAAGGCAAGAAAAAAGTCTTCTATACAAAGAAATTAAGGGAAGAAAATCAAATCAATTTAAATGACAGCTCACGAAATGGAAACGAGAATGGGCGTATAGTAATGGTGGCATACTGAGAAGGATGCCGCTGGTAAAAGCAGTTCAAACTGATTTATCCTGTGTAAGGACTCAAAGCCCTCTAAGGAGGGACTGAGTAGCCCTTCAAAAATGAAATATCAGCAACAGTCAGTGCCAGTCATCAATGCTATGTGTGAAGGAAAATCAAACTACTTCATATGGTAGACCTGTGAGGAGAAATGAGAGAGACAGGTCCCTGCTGTCTCCTTGCTGTGCCTCTTTAAACATCTCTCCAACAGATACATCCCAGAACGATCTGTGTCAGCTATGACAGGGACATTCATGGCACTGGTGGCTCAACGTGTAAAGGCTGCTGTTCTCCTAGATTAGGTAAGTGATTGTCCATTAATATTCATTTCACAGTGTGTCTTTGTTAGGTATCAGCAGGGGCTGACAGAGTGTTGGGATGGATTTACTCTACTGTATATTTCTTATAAGCGAGCTGGTTTACTTACACAGCTTCAATTAAAGGTTCTTTACTGGTGACTGGATGTAATTCAACACTATTAATTTATTATTAGTCAAATGAGGCCAAGTTTATTTGTATAGCCCAATATCACACACAATGGTTCAAAGGACTTTTCAAGCTCTTTGAAGAGCTTGAAAACTCTGTTAACTCTAAGTTAAGTGCTAGAATCAGCTTAACTTAGAGTTAACTTTACTTTTTCTCAAATGTCCAAAGATCATCAAATTTTTACAAAGACTATTTTGAAAAATATTAGGTGTGTTAATTATTAATTGCTTATTAGTTGATCTCCATTATATCATTCTAGTAATGTAGGATGTGTGTGCCATCTTTCTCCTCTGTTTAGCATGAATTCTGCAAACAGCAGCCAGCTGCAGCCATCTCTCCTCCCTGTGCCTGCCAGAGGCATTTTCATGCCTCTAACTGGTTGACCTACATGTCAGTTAAACCCACACGGAAGACGACTCTTCTTCATGGGATATAAAGAAAGATTG
Source organism: Lucifuga dentata (assembly GCA_014773175.1). Classification (NCBI taxonomy): domain Eukaryota; kingdom Metazoa; phylum Chordata; class Actinopteri; order Ophidiiformes; family Bythitidae; genus Lucifuga; species Lucifuga dentata. The sequence continues at coordinate 119,444 of VXCM01002996.1, read as the reverse complement.
TTCAGTCCTTCAGGCATGTTAAATGATCATACCTGCGATAGTGCATGTTTGAACCCAATATTTACAACCCCCTTACATGTTATGTTACTGGCCACCATTTCCCGAAACATACTGGAGCTATAAAATTTTGAATTTTTTTTTTCTTATTTTCCATCCTACCATTGGTTTCAGTTCATTCCAATATGGCATTAAAAGCAACTTGTAGAGACTTGAGACGTGCTTGAGGTAAGTAATCCATCACAGCAAACACTCTGTCTATTAAGGTTTTAGTCAAAATAATTTTATTTAACCAGTCCAACACAGAGCTGCATGGAAGACCGTGTACTGCATGTCTCCTCTATAGTCCTAGGAGAAGATGGATTTTACCAAGAAAATTAAAATGGCTGTGCCTTCTACAATTGTGCATAAGTGGTAAAACATTAAATTGTAAGGTGGGTGTGTCACCTTAACATTTGATTTAGAAAGATTAGGGGATTTGGAAAACTAACAGGCAAACTAAAATATGGTTTTATGTTTTGGAAATTGTCAGTAACTAAACATGTATGTATATTGTTGTTTAGCAGAAGAGCAGATCTGTGTGTAAAAGACAGTTTTCTATGTGTTTCTATGTGCTTCAAAATGAAATCTAAATGTTTTTAATATTCAAATCCACCACTGGGGGGTGAGGTCACTCCCAACCTCCAACCTCCAAGAGATTACAACAGTTCATCTATTATTGATCATTGATAGCTAATAAGTAAGTGTTATTCATCATTACCAAGCCACCAGCGTTAGTCCTTTGACTGTGGTGAGCAGTTTCATTTTTGACTGCAACAGTAATGACCGGTAACGTTCACTGTTCTCAGGGTTTAATAACAGCAGAGAGTGACTCATGGTGGATCAGGGATCCAGCAGGCATAAAACCAGAGTAACAGGGCTTTCCCTAATGGATGGCAACCTGGTGTAGGTGAGCTGAACTGTCCTCACCGTAATGAGATTAAGGGACTAATTAGTATGTCTGTGTGTTTCAGTGTGTCTATACTATGTGTATGTGTGTGTGTGTGTGCGCGTGTGCCCCTATTGGACTACCAGAGTGGCCCCAGAGAGAGCTGGCCAGACTGGGTCAGTCTCTGGCATCCCTCCCTCTACAGCACTGAGAGGCTAATTAATATTTTTTGCATCTGCTCTTCCAGCTCCACTACTCCATGTAGACTTCTAAAGATACAGATCTGGATTCTTGCAACAGCAGCCAAATAAGGATCAAACTAACACAATTTAAACCAATAGGGTAATTTAATTGCATTGGTAATTAGGACCTGGAAATTTTAGACAGCACAATGAAATTATTTTTAATCTCCTACAGCAAAGAAGAAGCCAAGAATAATAAAAGTGGGCCATACAGGAGCAAAATCAGCCCAGTGAAAGGTCAGCTAACAGCAGTGAGCACAGCCAAAGAAGAACCCATATGTACATCTTTGCAGTGACAGGAAGAACTCATGCCAGCAAATCAAAAGCAGGTTGAACACAAAAAATAAGATCATACCTCATCCCCCTTCCAACATCCTCCTCTTTCTCCTAACCCGTTAAAGTCACGCTAGTGTTTGATTGCCCCTGTGGCACTACTCTGAGCTGTTCATTTAAGATGATGTGCAACTCTCAGGTCTGCTCCAGTACTCGTTTGCTCCTCAGTGGGGTCCCCATAGCTAGCCAATAAGGGGACCCCATACTGACCACAGTGCCCTGGGAGCTCTAAAACTGGCCACTCACTACCAAGTAAAGAGACAGCTGAGTGTCATTGTTAATGTGGACACACAGCAGCACAATGGCAAAATCAATGGAGCTATAGGGGACATCAATCTTGACAGCACAAGAGCCTTTTGCTTGTCTCACCACTGCTCTAAAGCTCTGGATGAATGGTTGAGAGAAGGAGGGGGAGAAAGAGGAGTGTGAGGGGGAAGAAGATGATGAAGAAGGAAAAAGAAAGAGAAAGAAAGAAGACTATAAAGGACTAAGCGTGAGCTTTATTGGCCCTTCCTTCATCCATCTCTGGGAGCTAATGTATTCCTTTGAAGACAATGTACATTTGACAATCAGCGAAGTGGCCAACAATCCTAATTTACCCCAAACACACAAAGATTTTAGGTAAAGCCTCAAAAACATTGGAAATCAGCAGCTGCACACAGTTGGCACAGTTCTTGCATTTTCTCTGTTTTTTTCTATCCCCATTTTTCCTCTCTTTCCACCAGGCAGAAAAGTGTTTCTCTTTAAGTAACAAAAAGACAGTTCAAAACAGACAACTGCTGTTGTTACACAGTGACACATGGGATGCACACCAAAAAAATAACAGCAAGGCTCATTGTCTCTGCCGCTGACTTGAAGGATGCTTCATCATATTAAAATATATGCAGATAAGCAGTGAGTAAATGAAAGCTTCCCAAAACGGGAGAGATCAAAGATGACAGAATTAAGGCCAAGTAATGAGGAACTTGGCAAGAGTCCTGCAATTTTATTGATTGTTTGGCAAGCTGTGCATACTCTAGCTCCATTTTTCCCTCCCTCTATACCATTTATAGTCTTGTTTCAAAATGCAAACAATCAAGCAGTGTAAGCTTTAAGGGGGTCTTTGCATGGCTATGGTTCCAGTATTGAGCCTAATCACTATCTAATTTACAGTGTAATGGTAATGTACTTGGCACTGAGAAAGAGAAAAGAGAGATGGGCAGCAGAGAAATCCATCACAGACTTCCATCTCTCCAACACCACATACTTCTTTAATCAGTTTAAAAAACAAGGACACAAGTGGGATGAGACAATGAAAAGAGAATGAGGGATGGATTATTTCACAAACCTGGTGGTTTTTAAGCAGTAACAAGTAAAGAAAAAAAAACTTTATCTTTATGTATGCAAGCATTTCAAAATAAGATGAATAAAGGATTGAGATAAGACTAAGATAAGATAAGAAAAAAGAGTGGCAGCTGAAGAAATATTGTATTGAGAGTGAGTGGAGAAGATGAGATCAGAGGGAACGAAAGAAAGAATTAGCCCAGATAAGGCAGATGAAAAGGGGACATGAATAAATGATGAAGAAAAGAAGACAACTACCTCCACGGCTCTCGCTGTCAGCTGGTTTCACCTGGATGGGGCGCGTCATCTGGGGGGAAAAAAAGAAGAGTAACAGAGAGGTTAGGACTGGTGACTAAGGTTGTCGTTGCTACAAAAAGAGGCCACAAAACCAGAGGTGTCAAGGCTCNAGGACTGGTGACTAAGGTTGTCGTTGCTACAAAAAGAGGCCACAAAACCAGAGGTGTCAAGGCTCTCTCCCCCCCATACTAATAGCTCTTCTGAGATACTGATCAAAGTGCCTTTGCTGGAAAGGAAACATAACACCATCATTCAGTTAAGTTGACTTGACATTTCTGCTGCCTCTTATTCAGTTTAAACAACACAACCTAGGCCTCAGGTCTCGTTCACACACCCATCTAAAATAAGGAGTGTGTGTTTGTGCACGTATGTGAGGATGGGTGTATAAGGCTACATTTACACTACAAGTCTTGATACTCAATTCCAATCTTTTGCCTGTATTTGATTTTTTGTACGGCATATTTACATTTTCTTTTTTAAATGGCCTATATCTGTGTTTACACAGCTTTGATCTGAAGTACCCCAGAGGCAGAAATGCAGGTTTGCGCATGCACACATTTCTGAGACAGATGTAAACAAAACGCTTCAATGAACAAAGATGAGAGAACTATTTACATATATGATCAGTTGGTTAGCAACTTTAAACTGTGGACAGAAACATTCGATATGTTGTGCAGCGTTTATCTCCCATAAGGATACATATTTTCGTCAGAAGAAGCGGGTGGGAGTTGAACTGTAACAACTACAATGAGAGCCAGTAATCACACATTAACACATCTGTTTGACATAAGCACCACATCAGCAGTATGGCTTTCCTTTTTGCTTACAGAGAGTGGTCATCATATTGATTGCTTACATCATTCATATGCAGATAAAGTAGAACATTACGTAGGAGTCAGAATGGCAAGGAAATTCCAAATCTATGTATTTAGGTCACGTCACAGATATTCAATACGTATCTGATTTATTCCCACATATGCACGTGGCCCAAAACAGATCTGAAAATATTCAATTCCACGTGTTTTTTTTGTTTGTTTGTTTGTTTTTTACCATTTACTGTACATCTTCACATAGCATATCCAATACGTGTCGTGAGCAAAAGATCGGAATCAGGTTGCATGGTAGTGGTAGTGTAAATGTAACTACGTCTCTTGTGGCTTTCTATGATAGTATGATAGGTGCATGCAGAGGCTGCAAGACTGCCTATGTGTATATGCATTTGCATCTCTAAGTGAGAGAGGCCGAGGCTGGAGTAATAAAAGTGACTCCAGCCACAGGAGGAGAGAGATCAATGCAGGCCTATTGATTCAGGCCCTTGGGCTGTGGAGAGTGTCCAGCAGGGAAGGATTCTCTGGTTAGGAGGCTCACTCTAATCCACTGGACCCTGATAAGAATGGCATTGCCTGGATTAGTTGCTTCTGTCATCACAGTCTTTGTGTCACACTCGACTCCTTCCTCAGTTTTACCTCCCTCTTGTTTCATTGCTGTTCTTCAAGCTGAACAGCTTTACCAAACCTGGGTCCGATATATTTTTTTTTTTTTTTTTTNTTTTTTTTTTTTTTTTTTGGAGGAAAAGTTTAAAAGTATGTATCTCTGATTTGCAATATGTTGTTAAAGCTCCACATCAGATTTGTGAGTGTTTTTATGGAACATACAGTATGGAACAAATACCTCACGTTCACTTTATACACACACACACAAAATGCACATATGTAGGAGAGTGGAGAGCCTAATCCATGTTTACTGAGCTGATGGAGAAATAAGCCTAAAAATGTTTACCCCGGACTATTACTCAATTATCCCCGCTGTCTCCTCTCTCATTTCTTTATCTTGCCTTCTGTCCCTTCTCCCATGCTTCAGTCCAAACCAAATAGCTTGAATAATTAAAAACACACATTTAATAAAATTTGGGCCAAAAACTGCACCAATTTATAACAAGATTACTGGACTATAAAAAGCAATTTTGTCCCACTCTGCCATTTATATCAATTGCAGCCCCTGTTTAAGCATCTATTTTTGCTTGATGATATTTGCCATTCATGGATGTCACAAGTTAATTCAGCACTAATGAAAAGTGTTCACTGGTGATATTTATATACCTACATATGTATATTTTTGTTCCATTTTCCTGTCATGTATCTTTTTTCTGTTCAGTTCCAGAGCAGGGCTGAAAAGGTCAGATTTAAAGACAGGGCAGCCCAATAAAAGCATGACATGTTCAAGGAGAAACACCATAATGGGATTTTAAAATGTCTTAATAACATGCTGATATATGGGGGAGAGGCCCAGGCCCGATTCATTAAGTGCTAAACGTATCCATTTTCACCTTGAGGAACTGAGTAACCTTCCTTCACTGAAATTATTCCATAAATTTTCCCATCGTAAATAATAACTAGCAGCGGCTAAGTCTTTGTGGGAAAACAGGGAGGATGTTATGCTTGAAGGTTGAGGTTTTAGCTCCTTGTTTCTTGGCTCACTCCCCAGCCCACTCCCTCTGTAAACTACAAGTGCTTTCTTTCGCTTGAACAACACAAGTAAAGTAACTCTACAGTATGCTAATGCCAAGCCACAGGGCACCTGCTCCGCAGCATGTACGGATAGATTACAGAATCAACCACGACAGTATCGCACACATGTTCAAAGCAACCTCTGAGACAGAAACACCTCCGAATGGAAAAAAATATCCTCAGGACAAATTCACGGATAACTTTATAACCCTTCACTGCTTTGCAATAACATAAGGAGTCTTTGAATTTCTCTGTGACATGCTAAACAGACGAAAACTCCTTCCATCCCATCAATTGATTTTCATTCAAATGGATCATGGTGGAAGCCAAATCCAAGCTGTATCTCCTCTACCATGCCATGATCTCAGTCATCTCCACAGGGTGCCTGTGTGTGGGAGGCAGTTCTCTGTAAAGCCAGTTACTGTTCATCCTCCAACATGCCAGATTAATGGTCGATTCATTTGCCCAAGAGCAATGCATTATGGTCGTGAACATTTACTACTGATTGATCTCAGTTTGTTGCATTTTCATTGTGCACTTATAAAGAACGTGTAATTCCTGCACAACAGAACTGCATATCGTAAAACAGACTCGTATTGTGTACACGCACATGCTCACACAGCGACCGAAAGTAAAATTTATAAAATGCTGCTGTTGTTAAGGATACCATTCATTGAGTCTGTTGGACTTGGAGCTTTCTCAATCCACCCAGAGTGAACTGAGTGAGAGAGTTAATGCCACTTTGTCTGCAAGAAACAACACATGTTCTAACGGTGAGACATTTCTTTCTACCATTCAGTGAGCTGAGGGAGTGGTTAGGTGGAGGAGTGAACCAGAGGAGGCAGAGAGTGGAAGGCAGAGAATAATGACCACAAGAGATACTGAGAGGACTGAGAGAGATATACAGAGAGAGAGAGAGAGAGAGAGAGAGAGAGAGAGAGAGAGAGCTGCCTGCAACTCTTAGATAAGATTGCTTTGCTGTTGAGTGGCGTTTGTACGGCTCTGACTCCACCATTCTGCCTTTCACATTCAAACATACTGAAAAAATGCAAAACTGCATTATATAAACACTCACCACTACATCATCTGTGCATACAGTACACACACACACACACACACACACACACACACACACACACACACACACACACACACACTTTCCTTCTTAGACCTCTGCTAGTATATCAGTTATAGTTATTTTGACTTCACTTAAAACTTGAGCAGATATTGACCAAGAAGTTTTAAAGGACAATACTGGTGACAGTGCATGTTTGAGCTAAATATATAGAACCTGCATACATGTTATGTTACTGACAACCATTTCCCAAAATATTCTACAGGAACAGTAAATTTTAGATTTTTTTTTCCCCTACCTTCCAGACTGTCATTGGTTTCAGCTGATTCCAGTACGCCATTAAAATCAACTTGTAGAGACTTCAAACACACTTGAAATACATAATCCATCACAACAAACAAGATGTCTATTAAGTTTTTTTGTCATCATATCTTTATTTAACTGATCCAAAACAGCTGTAGGGAAGACAATGTATGTCTCCTCCAGGAACTGCAGTCCCAGAAGATAGCTTTTACTGAGCAATTAAAATGAACATGCCTTCCATGATCGTGCACAAGTAAGAAGATGAAACATTGAATTTTAAGGTGGGTGTATCAACAGAACATTTGATTTGAAAAAACAAGGGGATTTAGAAAAATAACAGGAAAACTAAAATACAATTTTATGTATTGGAAATTGGTTGTCAGTAACGTAAGATGTATGCAGGTAGCATATATTGGGATTAAACATAGAACTTACTGGTATGGTCCTTTAACATTTCAAAATCTATTTGACTGTGGCTGATTGCCTTTCTATTTTATTTACTTGAGACATTATATGTGTCTGAAGTACCATGATTAATCCAAAAAAAAAAAAAAAAANCAAAAAAAAAAAAAAAAAGAGGTTATCCAAATATGATAACTTGGGATGTTCTGGAGTCCAAACATGATATTCAATGAAGCACAAATAATGTATTTTAAACAAATATTTGTATTTGCAATTAAAGCCTATAAGTAAATCATATATGCTGACAACTAAAAATCTGTTTTTGCCTGTTTTAGGCCTATAATTCAAATATTTTTGACACTTTCCAAAGCATACAGTACTGATATATATTGCTGAATGTGATATTCCTGCTCTCCAGGGAACCATTGGTTTCCATTCATCTCAACATGGCATGAAAATAAACCTGAGCCTTGAAAGTAGCTGTAGGTTACCCAATACAGAGACTATATCTTGTTTTATTTTTGTCAGTCACCATTTTGTTGTGTGGTAATGCAGTTGACAGTCTCATTTCAAAAGTCTACACTGACTTATGATGCGTTTATGTGCAGGTGAGAGGCTCTGAAATCTGAGATATGAAAGTTGGCTGCTGAATAGCATTGCATTCATAAGCAATAAGAACTCATGAACAGCATATAAAGGATAGTGTGGCTCTTTGCATTAAAAATGTTGCTGTTCAGCTGTCAACATTTAAACTATTATTATGTGTTATAGTAGGTGATTGTTAGACAATCAATATCAATCAATAGTCTAACAATTCTCACACAAATATGCCCCATCTAGTTGAATGCAAATACAAATATAGATATGCATATGAACAATGATGTCTCTGAATAACATTAATAATGCATAATACAGATTTGCTGAGAGCTACTGTAAATATAAAATTGTGTACCAGTGGATAATTTCTGACCTCCTTTGTAAGGTCGTGACATATTCACAAATACAAATACAATGGCTGCTTTTTTTCTCTCAGGCCATCCAGATTAATAAACTGAACTCAATATTTTTCACTTAAAGGAATAAACAAAGCCTCTCTGCTGTCTCACAACAACTCAGAGCTTTTACAACCTACCAAATAGTTACTGTTCATCTTCATCTAGATTTTCTCTCTCTTCCTCTCCTCCCCACAATCTGTGCTGCTCTGAGGGCTTTGACAGATCTATAGTTCCATATGCTTTTATTGAGATGCCTCATTTGCCCAGTTAAGCCTCTACTCAGTTGAATTAAAGCTCTTAGCAATAGTGTACTGCTGTTTAATATGGAGGGTGAGATAGAAACCCCCAGGCCTATAGTACATAATGTAGTGTGCAATAGGCCTCTGTAGAATATACACACATTCCTCTGTCTGTTCATCTCTCTCTTTCTTTGTTAGCCAACCCTGAATTCTAATCAGTCCTTCACTGATATGCCTAAATATGACCAATTTCAGACTGACGTGTGAATATAACTATATAAATGTGCAGAAGTTTTCTATGACTTTCTTGTACCTCTGGTATCCTGGCAAAGTGAGCAGCCTTTCTACAGAAACTATAATTAAGGTACAAAAGGACCAAAGGCCCTGGGCTGAGGCCACAGAAGACATTCCACTGTCTGTTTTCAAATTACATAAAAGTCAGGAACTCTAGTCAGGGCTGTTAATAGTATGGAGGATTTAGAGTCTACTGCTGGCACCATCTACGCCAGTAATGAGTGCATGACTCGTAGAGTTTAGCAGGACTGAGCAGTACAAAGTCCCAGAATCCACACTGCTGAAACCCCAGAGAGGGGCAGCAGCAAGAAAATAATACTTCCTTGGAAAGGGTTCTAAAGACTTGCTGCAATTCCCAGTCACAAACATTACTTGTCCTCAATATTCCCATTATCCAATAGGAGGACCTTCTATACACTGAAATCCAGTAAAATTGATATAAAGTGAATCACATCCCGGTTTTGCTGAAGCTCATCCCTCATGTGTGTAAGTGCTTTTACAACAGTTATGCAATATGCACTACTTACAGTACTTGCAATAAAATAACTATAATAGCCATACAATACGTGTGATGTCTCCTGGCTTTCATTCAGGTTTAATATAGAGTAATGGTTATCCTGGGATCATTAATACGTATTAGTGGGCCATCAAAGCTCATGTTGCTGCACTGCTCTCTAACAGGAGCATAAACAGCCCCCTTCTGACTGGGCCGTCTCTGCTGATATAATTAATATTTCCAATTATTGATCTGAGAGAGTGCTGAGTGGTGACTGTCCAGGGGCTCCAGCCTCAGCTAATAAATCTGTACTATATACAGTAAGAAGGAGGGAAACAAGGAGCCAGAAAAAGCAAGGGAGAGAGAGAGAGAGAGAGAGAGAGAGAGAGAGAGTGAGAAGGAGATGCAGCATAATGATGTATTGTTATAAAATGATTCATTTCAATCACAATAATTGTTTAATACCAATAAAATCCACAACGCTTCAAAGACGGATCAAATTTTAAGAATTTACTTATACTTACTAATTAATTATTTCTAGATTTTTTGCATATGAAAGACATCTGAATGTATATGTGATGTATTATGGTGCAATACTGTAGGAAATATCTTGTTGCATTTTTCAACAAAAATAGTTTCTCTCAGCAAAAACAACACTGTGAAGATGTTTAGACTCTTGAAATACAGGCATACCAGAGGTTTGTGTCTGGTATTATTTTGTATATGCTCCACCTCCTTTGCTTATGGTAAAGTCCATAGGTGGGCTATGCACGTACTCATACAACTTGGGTTCCATTCAAGTAACTACTATTTTCTCATATTAGTTTACTCAGCACCAAATGTAAATGGGGTTACACACCACCAGTTTCTCTGTGCAGAGGTGAGAAAACAGAGTTTTACAAGCATTACTTACGTGGTGTTCAGTTCGTGGTGTTCTGTGGTCCTTGGGTTTTCTTCGTACCAAAACGTGTAACAATTCCCTTCAGTACATGTATACTGTAAATATGCACACAGGATTAAATGTTGTAATGTAGGTGGACAGCTGCTGATTAACTAATGCTTTATCCCCACCCCACTTACCAGAAACAAAAGAGTCAAAGCATAAGTAACCTGTTATATGTTACATATATCTTATATATGTGTGCACACTTTATTATTGTTTTGGCTGTTCATGAATACATGTGGGTAAATATAGTATGTACACACAAGTACACACAGACATGCATGTATATTCCTGACTGAGGTATTAACACTGGACTGCTGAAAGAAGTATATATTTTGCCATACATTTCCTTTGACAGCCTTGGCGGTGTATGTACAGATGTGTGTCTAAATGCACTGAATTTATCTGCACGTGCATATATATGCTTGAATGCCTGTAGGAGAATGTTTGTATAGGTAATTTATATTTAACCTGTGTGAGAATGTGCTGGCGGCAATAGTGTGGTGGTCTTGATAAGAGACATCAGTCAGAGCTGAGAAGATGACAGCCAGTATAAGCTTTGGGATTCCTATCAGAACCAACAGGATTTAGAGCTTGAGGCACTAAGATGGACTGACAGACAACTACAGACCTCATATTTGTACATATTAAAGTACTATTCCAAAAAAGCTATATCCAATTTGGGAAAAAACAGAACTTTATTATTCATTATTACATTCTGTAAAATGTGCTTTGGCATTCAAAGACAAAAACGAATATTCTTGTTTAGACAGTGTAATTAGCTTTAACATGGTGGTCATTTTGCTGGAGTAAATGCTACTTTTTTTGTGGTAAATGGTGAAAAGCGCCTTGTGGAACAAAACTCTTGATATCCATCTGTTACAGTGAATGCTTTTCGTAATACTACCAATTAACAAAGGCTCCACATGTGCGATCTGTAGCACCATTACTACAAGCTCCACTACAGCATCTCCGATTAAGACCATTAGACCTTCTGTTGTCTGATAACATCCAAGTTCCTGTTTATCTCTCCCCCAAAACACTAACTGCCTCCTAGAAACAGCCTGAAGTCCATCTACAGGATGCATTCCAAAAGGCTTTCCAGCCCTCTCTATTGTCATAGCTTTACTAGCTGAAGTGGTTGGCCAGCTGTCTGACTGCTACAGCCCTCATTACACAGACAGCAGACCTCAGCTCTCATCAAGATTTCATGAAGGTGAATGTCACACATCAAAACCACCTCATTTGGGATGCCCCATGACTCAGCAGACAGAGATGCAAGCTGTCGTTATGTGCTGATTCTCATCTGATTCTGCTTTTGTGTTCTGTAAAGTGTCTTATTACTCAAAATACCATATAAAACCAACCTACCCACTTCTGGAATTGCTTGAGAATGTGCTACGCCCTATCAGAGACACTCCACATGGGTTTTGTCAGGCTTTTCAGGAACCAGGAAACTTTTCAGGAACTTAAGAATTATGGTCCATTAGGCAACCAGGAATGATTTTGGTTCAGGAACTATAGTTACCTTCCAAGGCAGACACTTCTGAATGGTTCAGAAACTGCTGGGTGGAGCTTGAAAGACTGAACATTGCAAATTGGTCAGAAGCAAGCATCTCCAGGTGGAAAACCAGCATTTTAAAATACTCACATTTAGCTCATTTTTGTACAAAGCAAAACAAGAAAAACCTTGTTATGTTTACTGGAACTTTAAATTACTCATAACACAAGCAGTTCCAGGAAAAAAAAATATTGAAACTAGACTAAAATTAAAAAAAAAAATGATAGCAATAATCAAAGAGGCTCCAATGCAGCACAACCGCAATGGATTCTATTCTGAGACACTGACCAGTATACTGTACTTCCTTTGCTGTCAGCATGATGCTGGCAACATTAGACCATAGCATGTTTCCTCACTGCACGTTAAGTTGTGTGTTTGGTGTGGGAGTGATGCAGTTTTGGCAGTGTAGACATCAGTTGCTCTAATTTCCAATCTTCCCATTTATTTCCAATCTAATTTCTAATCTTAAAAGTTCTTGAAGTGTGTTGCAAATGCAATCAAAGAACTTGCTTAGGAACCATACAGTTCCAACTTCGGATAGTTCCAGGTAAATTAGTTCCTAATTTAGTTCCAAATTTAGTTGGCTTGACTGTGTCCTTCTGTTTTGTGGAGCATAAGCATGAGATATTCTCAATCCTACAAGAGTTTGATTAGTGTGTATGTGACAGAAGCAGCGTGCAATGATGAGGGGGAGTAGATAGAGGATTGAGCTAATGCCCAAATCCTGTCCTACTGAGCCTCTAGCAGGGCATCCAAGAGATAAAGAGAAAGAGAGAAACAGGGGTAAGAGACAGTGAGATGGAGAGGAGGGGGAGAAAAATAATCTTAGAGAAGTGACAGAAAAGGGAAAACTACCAGAGAGATGCTAAAGAAGATGCAGGGAGAAACTGGGTGGAGAAATCTTACTAAAAGTGAAGAACATTTTTTAAAAAAATCTAATTTCTCCCTTTTTTGCTCCTCCTTTCCCTCCACTTCCCAACTCAAAAGCCACACTTTGGTTATCAGGGGAAGGGCATCACTCCCAGACATCTTTGGCACGGCGGCTTTTCAAGCCCAGAGAGCTATTGACATGGTGTGTTACAGTAATGCGTGAAGCAGTGGGAGACTCATTGTAAATCTGTGTCAACAAATGCTGGAGCAGCAGCAGGCCCAATCTCTCTCTCTCTCTTTCACTCTCCCCCTCTCTCTCTCTCACTCTCTTTCTCTCTCTCTGCCTACCTTGCTTTGCCTCTCTCGCATTTACCAACCTATCTAATGAATCTTATCTTCGCAGCACACTGGAGGCTTAAGCTTTTGGTGGGCTCCCATCTCCCCCCCCCCCCCCNCCCACACACACACACACACACACAGACACAAACTTTCACAAAGAGACACACACACTCTCCTTCCCTTTCTTTTTCTGCTCACTATTTGATGTGGTTTACGCTCTTCAGTTCATTTTGAGGAACTGTCCTTAGAAAGATAAGATCATGATGAGAGACCAACATGATGGCTTCAGAAGGGCAACATCATGCCAATTGCTGTTTGTGCCACAGCAAGGGGCCGGAGAGAAAGGGGGGAAAGGAACAAAATGGTAGAGGATGTGTTCCGTGACAGAATTACAGATATAGAGTTGTGTGAGAGTTTGATGCTTAAAGATGCCCTTACACACTGACGCCATGTTCCCTATCTGTATATCGCCTTGATATTTGCTTTGAAGATCATGTTCTGGCTGACCATCGGTGACTGGCAACACAGTACTGATGTACAACACACACACACACACACACACACACACAGCATGTTTCCTTTACCCTCTGCTTGTGTGTTGAGCCCAGAAAGCTCCCACTGCTGTCACAGCAACTCCAGGATTGTGACAGATTACGGCCTGCTGCTCTGGCCAATAGGAGCCAAGAAGCATTGCCTGGCCACTGACTCATAATTCTTGGCATACCTATGCCGAGTTGACGTTTCTTTAATGGTCCCTAGACCTCCAGTAGGCATCCTCATCCTGAGCACTATGATAGCCTATTAGCAATTCACCAGTGCTTGCACCTTTTTTTTTTTAACCCCACTGCCTTGCCACCCCTCCTAAGGGGGAGAGGACCAAAAGAAGAGGCCAGAGGAGAGAGATAGAGGGATGGAGGGCAAGAGATAGGGATGCAGCCAAGACTGTTTGGCTTTGCAGTGGAGAGAGAGAGACCTGGGGTGGGGAGGGCAAAAAAACAGAGAATCAGAGATAAGTTAAAAAAAAAATAATGTACATGGTAAAACTAATATGTCCATCTACCCTTTATATGATCTCAAAAATGTCTCCCTTAACTTTTTCTCTCACTCTCTATCACCCCACCCCCACCCCCCTCACCCCACTGAATACGTTGTCTTTCATTGTCCATATGCTTTCAGTCTACCCAGTTCCGTTGTCTATTCTCCTAAGCCACCGGTGAACTTCTCCATTCAGTCTCATTAACCAGCCACATCTGCCACTGCTACATATCAGTTTGTCTTACTGGTATTAATGATACGAGGATCAACCGTTTTTTATCCAAGGACCATCATCATGTTGTGAAATCTGGACTCTGCACAGTTGCCTGGGACCTGTGTGTGTATATGTGTGTGTGTGTGTGTCCATCAAAGGGGGTGCTTGCGAGACAGAGCCAGGGCTTGCAGGATCGACACAGGGCCAGCCTGTTCTGTCCATCTGCTCCGAGCTTCATTCCCAGCATATCAATACCCCATGCCTGACAAGTACGCGCACACACACACACACACACACAACACACACCACAGAAACATTCACACAGCATTCTGTCACCTGCAACTTCTGCTGTTTCCATCACTCTCCCACCATTCCAGCTCTTGGCTGTAAAGCCTGCTTATGTTTCATCCTGACACTTAGAGAAAATCCCTGCTTGTCTGTAAGTGTATTGAGCATCAAAACAAAAGGGACATGACTGTCTTCTAGCCCTGCCTCTCCTTTCCTCCTCTCAAGTCTGACTCTCCAACACAGTGAAATTTTTGCTAAATAAACTCTAAAACCCCTCTCCCTGCATGTCTAGTTCAACCTTGAACTGCACACAACCTGAGGGCCGACAAGTAGCACATCGGTCTGACCTCTCAGCATTTCTCCCAATCTGCGGCAAACACACTTTGACGAAGTGAGAACAAGAAGCACTGGAGCGGAAAACACATTGGAAGCGTCTCTGCCAACTCCCACTCCTCACCACCTCCCAAGGCCTTGGGTGGCTTATTTCATTGGCAGGGTTTTGAGTAGGTGAGGGAATGTGGTTTGGGGCAGCATTTTGTATGTGTGAGCATGTATTTGTTTCCCTGCTAGAATGTGTTTGTACGTGCTTGTCTCTATGTGAGTTTGCATATATTTGTGTCTAATTTTGTTCAAGAGTGCATAGGGAGTCAAAAGTTGGATTATGCCGGTGGATTTTAGTTAGCCAACATTTGGATGAGTGGGGGAGGGATCTGTGCCATACAAGAGCAAGTATTAAGTATAATAAATATCTTCTTTAGAGATCACGACAGCCACATACACAGTACACACACACACATTAACAAGGAAGTGAGCCCCCGCATTGACATCAGCCATGTCATTTATATTTATGACACGCTATTTTGAAGTAAAACTAAGTACAACATGCTTGACCACCTCTTCATCTCCACCCTCACCCCCGTACCTCTCCCTCCTCTATCTGTTCAGCAGAATCCTTGACAGCCTGTGACCTCACCTGCCCCGACACCTCCCACCACCCAGGGACATTTGTATGCATGCATGTATTCTTGAACAGGTATTAAATTTAAAGACGTTGTTTACAGTGAACAGCCATTGATATACAGCTAATGCGGGCGTATGAGAGGGGGAAGCAAAGGGGAGGGGNGAGAGAGAGAGAGAGAGAGAGAGAGAGAGAGATAGAGAGATCCTCTCATTGGACTCTAAATGAACTCTAATCACTCAGAAGCCCCACAGTTCCACCCCTCCCCTCCTAGCTTTTATTTTTATTAATTTATTCATTTTAAGATGTTCATCTGAACACATTCAAGCAACAATCAACACTTAAACACTTTAAAGTTGTACAATATAGGATGTTAAATCACACTGAAATTACATTTGGGATTTGAGATGGACTGTCTCGCCTCTTTCTCCTTTCCCCCCACCCCCTTCCTTTCTTTCTTCTTCCTCAGCTCTGCAGTTGTGAGGTGTTGCATCCATCGTTTCATGAGGTCAGGATTGTTTTCCTCACTTCTTTAGCTGTGAGGGTAGTCCTGGGAGCTCTAATGGCTTGTTCACACTCGCTGCTTTGCATTATTTTCTAACTGCAAATACCAAGAGGCCATGTCACGAGAAAGCCGTCGTAAAGCACATAACAATGTAGCCTACACGCACTAAAGCGCAGACAGAAACACAAATACATGAGCACTTACACATGGGGTAGGGCGGGGCAGGACGGNGTGGGGGGGGCAAGCTGGGAGGGTTTTACTTTGCTCTCAGACTGTGCCACCCACAGAGCACAGTCAATACACTGGACAGTGCTTATTTTAAAAGTAACAATAATGAGGAAAAACAAAGAAATAAGAAAGAAGAGTGTAAAGAAAATGGAAAGGGCCAAAGAAACAGATTTAGCCTCATAGTTCATCTTCATCTGGGTGCCCTGTCCCAAACCCCAGTTCATGAAATAAGTCCCACTAAAAATCAATGGCAGTCAGAGCCGTGTAAAGGTCAGCCATTCAGCAGCACTGGCCTTGGTGGACCAGTCAAGCCCAGGCTTGTACTGTGAAGCTCAGCTAAGTAGAATTAATGGAGGGATCGATTATTCTGCACACAACTTAAATTGAACTAAGCAGAGAATCATTTTAAGGCAGGAACTGTACCATGACACAGAATGAGATGCATTTGCCACATAGCCAATCCCAGAACTCATTTAGCAAGCACAAAGTAAAGGGTGGAAATAAAAAAGAGATTGTTAAATAAAGGATTTCTCTCGCTCTCTCTTGCATGCTCTCTCTCTCTTTCCTTTTCTGCCCCTTTCTCTTTTGAGTTCACCCTTTGCAATAACCACCTGATAATACCCTGAACTCACCTGGGAACAGATATGCACATTTGATGCAGAGAATCCCTTTTCCTCTTTTCTCTTTCCATCCCCTCATTCTCTTTCCCCTTTACCTCTTTTTTTCTTTTTCTTTTTTTTATTCCCTGTCACCTCCGGCACCTCATTCTTCTTGTATTTTTTCCTTGTTTAAAACAAAATCAATATGGAACCGGAGGAGACAAATCAACGTATGGTGGCACTGCAGGGGGAGGCCCAGCAGGCTCCCACCTCTCTGGTCACATGTTCCTCACTCACTCCATGGTATGGGGGAGGGGTGGAGTAAGTGAGGGAAGGAAGGGCGGATGGGTGGAAGTAAAGATGTAAGGCTTGACTTATGGAAGGATGAAATGATAAGAGACCAAAGGGTTGGAGAGGGATGAAAGGGAGCTGTGAGGGATGAAACAACGCTCCAATGGGAGGGCATATGGAAGGAGAAATGGATGGAGAAAGTGATGAGAGAAATGAGAGGAGAGGAGTGGGCGGCAGAGGGTGGTAATGGCGGGGGGGTGTGTGGGTATCATGGAAAATTCTGCTCCAGTGACTGGAGTGCAGAACGGGAGCCCTCATCTATAATGTATATCATAGATTCGTGAGAGATTTTCATACATATAAAATGGAGCAGCACCAGGAAGTGTCTCGCTACCACAGCACAGTCGAGAATCGCCCGTGGGGGCAATTTCAATATTCTGTTCTGTTTGTACTTCCATACTGTTAATTCATATATACCCCCATGTTCTTTAGTGTTGCTTCTTACTGTGTGAGTCAAAAAGGATTAAAAGTCTCCATCACTTTAAGTAAACACTTTTTATTCATGATTATTCAAATACTTTTCCAATGAAAGATTGTGGTTTTTACATATTTAGCGTCACTTTAGATCACTCAATTCTTACAATATAAAATAAGAATTTTCTCTGTGTTTGGCAAAGTTAAAGGGCCATACTGGTGATTTTGGATGTTTAAGCCCAAAACATACTGCACATAGACACACATTATCTTACTGACAATTTCCACACCATCTTCTTCTTTTCCTTTCGGCTTTCCCTTCAGGGGTCACCACAGTGAATCATCTGCCTCCATCTAACCCTATCCTCTGCCTCCTCTTCTCTCACACCAACTAACTTCATGTCCTCTTTCACTACATCCATAAATCTCCTCTTTGGTCTTCCTCTAGGCCTCCTGCCTGGCAGTTCCAACCTCAGCATCCTTCTACCGATATGTTCACTATCCCTCCTCTGTACATGTCCAAACCATCTCAGTCTGGCCTCTCTGACTTTATCTCCAAAACATCTAACATG
>VXCM01002996.1:0-100604 GCA_014773175.1 Lucifuga dentata | reverse complement strand
ACACAAAAACAAAAAAAAAAAACTTCATAGTGTTCACTGTGATGGATTACATATCTCAAGCATGTTTCAAATTTCTACAAGTTGATTTTCATAGCATACTGCAATGAACTGAAGCTAATGGCAGTCTGGAAGGTAGGAACAATAATTCTAAAACCTACCGCTCCAGTAGTATATTTTGGAAAATAGCTACCAGTAAACGTAACATGCATGCAAATAGTATATATTGGGCTCAAACATGCAAAAGATGAACACACTTATGAAATACAGTACACCATAAAGAGTATTTTTCAAATCCAATATCAGCACTTGTCTCTTTCTCTGGTCCTTTATTTCTTTTTAAACAGCTTGGACAGCAAACACAGGCATCATGTGGGTATTGTGAAAAAATGAAATAAATAAGCATGACAAGTGGCCACTTAGCCATAGCCTCCTTCATTGAAACCTGATGAGGGCCCTGTCTCGGCTAACTTCAACAAATGCTAAGTGACATGCTTAAGTGGGTTCAGGTTGCGCATTCGGGGTAATTCAGTAAAAATACAAATGAGGCTGGCTGGGAAAACATATCAGTATGCACTCCTTCAAAATAGAAGGAGAGGGAGATCTTCTTTTTTGTCTCTGTCCTTCAGCAGATTCTCTTAGCCTCAAGTTGATTGTCTAGCTCATACATACACGCGTACACACAGATACACACATGTACACACGGAGCTGCTGCTCAGCCATAAACAGCGCTATATAGACCTGGTGATTTCCCTCATTGGGAATCGATAACAAATAACCTCACTTTCACCGGCCATTATGGCTGGTGTCGANCTCTCTCTCTCTCTCTCTCTCTCTCTCTCTCTCTCTCTCTCTCTCTCTCTCTCCTCCCCAGGTAGATTTCAAGCAGAGGGTTTGGTCCTGGTTTTGGGAAGGTTCAAATTGAGCCCTATGGGAGTGAGGAGCAGGGAACAGCCATCTCCCATGACAGATCAATGGTAGGTCTCACCACAGGGCAGGGGGCCAGCGACTTGCACAACCTGCTAATAGAATCCCAATGTCATTGCTGACACTACAACACTGGGGTTGCTGGAGGTTAGCCTGAGGTAGGACAGTAGGACAGGCAGAGTTTAAAACACCTCCAAGGTCTTCTTGTTTCTCTTTCCTCTGCCATGTGTGTGTACATGTGTGTGCCTGAGTAAGCAGCTGCATGAATAAGAAAACAGAAAGGTGAGTACAAATTCAGAATCAGAATCAGAATCAGACTTTATTGTCATTGTACTAGTACAACGAGATTAGAGCTTTGCCTTAAAGTGCAGGACCACATGAAATATAACATACATTGTAAAGCGCATAAAGTGAAAACTAATAACAATAAATATCGCTCTGTCAGCAGGGAGTAGGATTGGTGTATGTTGCAAATGTAAGAATGTAATGCAAAGTATGGCATGTACATGTGCAGGACAGTAGCCATTTTTATGGCCTGCAGTAAAGATAAATTCATGATATGATGCTTCACGAAAGGAGGAAAATGCAAAGCAGTCTGCACAACTTACTTGAATTTCATCATTCTCATTTGGTTCCTACTAGTCTCTGCCTCTATGTTTAACCTTGTACATTCATAGTACATGATTCATAGCACAAATCATTTCCACTTACAGACAGGCAGGAGTCTGTTCTTAAGCCACTATAAGCACATTTACATGCACACACCCAGACCCATAGACCCACAGACCCACACACACACACACACAACCAGACAAATGGGTGAGCAATGAGTGTAGGGAAATCTTGGTCACAAGAGAAATCATTTCTAAGATAGACTCAAGAGCTCCTGATGAAGATGAAGAGAGGATTTTAAACCTTTGCAATGTTTTACTGTGTGGTTGTGTCACACATACCATAAACACTTTGAGGAAAATAAGCTTTAGAGCCTGCTGCTCTGGTTTAAAAGGTTCTCCTCTTCAAATTTCCACTTCAAAACTTTACTTTGTGCTTTGATTGAATCTACAGTAACAGCACAACTGCTGTCATATAGGGATCCATCTTGGGACCACAGGCTCCTTTTACATCTTTCATTAAAATGCAATCTCTGTTATCTAAATACAATATCTAGATAACATCGGGACGTGCATGTACCTTGCATTAACATGCATTTTTGGTGAATGGATTCAGCCTGAGTTGTCACTGGATCTCGGTAAGTAGGTTGTTAGACTGTTAAAGCCAGTATTCCTCCTTCCTCCATGGAAAAGCTTCATCCATTTTTAAAATAATTAATAACTTTTTTTGTATGGGCTGCTACTGTCCACATTCCAGGTGCAGATACCCATTTATGGCAAGTCATGTGTCCCAATTCAAAATAACTTTATTAACGAGAGTGAGCAGAGCTGGGAGGGTGACATTTTCAACTTGTGGGTAGATTTTTATCTCACAAACATGTCCCATCTGTATGGATTGCATTTACACCTAGCTAATTGTCGCTGAGATCAGATCACAATGTGAACCAAACCACATCATACATGATTGTAAGCTAATTGCATAGTTTGTTAATACAAGAGTATTAACATGTTTTTTTCCTTTATGTGGAAAAGGTACAGATTGCATTTTAATGTCAGGAGCTAATGTGAGCATAGTGTAACAGGCAGCTGTGGCATGTACAGTAGCCGACTTTGAACATGAAATACCAACAAGTACCAACTATATCAACAGTTAATTCTACTCAGTCCATTTTGTCTATTAACTTTAATTAGCCATTAACCTGTCTATGCCCATCCCTTCTTTCTCCTGTCAGTAGAAGCAATGACGTTTGCCAGTTACAACAATTTGGTCCCTGGGGGTATTAGAGAGCCACAGCAAACTGCTACTGTATGTTAATTAATGTCCAAGAAATAAGAACATTGTTTTACTTCAACCAAATCCACCTTTCTTTATTGCCCTAGAAATCAGCGTCTACACTGTCACTTTCATTCAGGACAAAGACAGATGGACAGTCAAGGCATCTCAACAGATTCCAAAAAGACAGACACAAGCAAAAAAAAAAAAAAAAAAAAAAAACTTGTGGTACACACTTGTTCCAACTTACAGAATCACCAACCCATGAGGTTATTATTATTTATAACTAAATAAATGGAAATATTCCATACTTGTATAACACCATCTTAAACCCATATATCGCCACTCAAAAAATATGATCATATTGCAATGATTTTCAAAAACCAGTACAGAGCTTCATTGAGAAAATATATGCAAAACTAAAAATGGTGTGCTATAATGATGGCAGTCTGAGTATATGCACTCCACTCTGCATGACTATAAAAATAACCATAAGTAAATCCATATGTGTATGGACGATTTCAGTTCTCAATGAGATAAACAAACTCAAGCATAAACCAACATCCTCTCTCACACACACAAACATACATGTGCACGCACAAGCCAACACTAGGCAGAGAGGAGTTGCGCATGCTTCTGCCTGCATTAATTCTGTTAATGATTAGAGAGGGTCAGCCTGCCTGTGATCCCTGTCCTACCATTAAACAAATAAAAACAACACTGATTACCAGGATGTTCACTGGATGCATCAGTCTTGAGTAATTAGAGTGTGGTGTTTTGACTCTCTCTTTTTCTTTTCTTCTATTCTTTCCCTCTTTCCCTTACCTATACCAAAGTCGAGCAGCACTGGCAGACTCCTTTTAATGAACTAATAAGGGTGTGTGCTTGGCTGACCAAGAATGAGACAGGAAAGAGACAAATAAGCAAGAAGAAAGGCTGCTTTAGCAGCTAAATAAAGCCAATACAAGGGCTAGCTCCACTATATTTCTCTATGAGGGTTCATCGCTCTCCTATTAAGAATAGAAAGCAAACAATACAATACTGTCTTTTGCATGGAGATACCATGTGTGCATGTGTGTTTGTGTTGCTGCCTGGAAAAGGACACAGCTGTCACATTAAGAACATGCAGGCCTATAGCATTAATCTGTCTTGTAAAACCTAGAGACCCAGAGTACTTAGGGGTGTGTGTGTGTGTGTGTGTGTGTGTGTGTAAGGAAGGAGTCAGATGAAGATGCCAGTAGGGCATACGGCTCAGGATTCAAACTTGCTCACACAAACCAATGCCATGCGTATGTGCGGTGGGAAGAGAAAATGATGAAGGGAGGAAAATGTGGGAGGATGAAAGAAAGAGGGGAAACTGGGGTATAAATATGAGCTAGAAAAGAGAATAAAGTAGGAGTGGGAATACAGATAAATCTGATGGAAAAACTGAAAAGGAGGGGGTGAAAGATAAAAGTGAGTATGGCACAGGAGGCTGCATCTGATATATATTTGTGCCTGATGAGCTGAATTGATGCTGATGCTGTGCTCCACTGTGCTATCTTGAGCTGCATTACTCCTGTGTTGTGATGTGCAAAGTTTCCTCCGCTGTTTGTGTGCTATGCTAACCCAGTTATGTTGTTTCTGTGCTATCTCATGCAGTGCTGAGCTGTGATAAGCTGGCTATGTTGTTTCATTGCTGTGCTGTCCTGGGTGGTGACAGCCTCAGCCACTGACAGGTCCTTTAAATTCACCACCGCCAATTAGAGTCACTCCAGACTTGGTGGAGGGTGAGAGGAGGAGGAGGTGAAGTGAAAAAACTGCTGGGACGATGGGTGCAGGCCTGACAGGGCTGATGTGGAGATGGAAATGCGGTAATTTGGAGTAATTCGGCAACTCAGTGGCGCTTGCCTTGCCTGCCTGTCTGTCTGTCCGCTGAAATAAATGGGGTCAGCAGCGTGTGATCGGCAACTTTCATTTATATGTAAATGACCCCATCGTTGCTGCAGCAGCTGCTGTGGAGGCTGCTGCTATGTCTGTACACTCACTGGAAGGCTGAGAGAGCCGGCCAGCCAGCCAGGCTGACTCTGCTCCTGCCTTCCTTCAGCTCAGCTTCTTTTCTGTCTCTCTCTCCACCAAATGTTTGTGTCTTTTTCCTCAGCTGCCTCTCACGGGTACAACACACTCAGTAATCTATGCAACCACTATACACACTCCTCACTGTAAATAAAAGGGCACATATTCATAAAGCATGTCAGCCCCATATGAGCTATTTTTTCCTCTCAGTTATTTCCAGTGTGCAGTGAGAACACACGTCCTATCAACCACTGTACACATTTACAAATTTAACTCTAACAGTGTGACGGATAAGAGCTTTGAATGAAACACCTGTTATCTGTTAATATGGGAATGCTTGATGTTGAGCCACCCTGATCTGGGTGTCCAGTATCTGCTAACTTCTGTGACACTCTGACAACATGAATAGCAACTTAATTTGTAAATGGTTCAGTTTGCTGTAAGATTTACTCTGGTACAAGGAGTGCCAAAATCTATACAAATTTGACATTTAAACACTTTGAACTAAGGGATAGGTATATAGAGAGTTAATGAAGTAAAGGAGGACTTCAAAAAGTACATGCAACTACGTTATAACTGCAATTTTGCATTTTAATTTCTCCATTGGACAGAACAGTAGACTGTTTTTCTATCTTTATTCAGTTCAACAACTTTCTCTTTCTCCCTCTCAAGGTCTTTATATTCCACAGCGATCTAAGTAGTTTATCCCCTATCTTCGATTTGACTTATATAGATTTTTCTATTCAATAAATGCTACAGTATTGCTTGTGTGTATTGGATGTAGATGAAGATTAAAAGCATAGACTGTCATCTGCATTGACCAATTACTGATAAATGTCTGTCCATTCATCTTTTACAGGTCATTTTAGTACTTTCACATTTGAATACAAAACATAGGATCCTGCAATTTAAGTCTGATGTTTCTGACCTGAAATATATTATGGCATGTGTGGAGTAGTGAAGGAAAAAAGAAAACAGGGGAAACAGTGGAGCAGATCAGATAGTGGAGTGTAAGGCCTGGAGGTGTGTTCGGTTCATTACCTAGCTAGCGCCATTGTGCTGATGCAGAACCGAGGTCCTGTAAATTTCTGCCTGCTTGTGACACCATAGATAATTACACTTCCATAAATAATGGAGTGTGCCTCACCCACTTCCTATAGAAGTCTCCTAATGAGATTAATATACAGGGAGCAGCTGGAAGTGCTTGACAGGTAAATCTTAAATGTTTCAGTTCGTTAAAGGAAAAATCCACGCTGAATACAATAAATAGCTACCGGCAATGCATCATCTATTCCTGAGGCAACACAATCATGAAATTTTGTTAAATGAACAAAAAGGCTGATTATGAGCTTTGGACAGTTACTGGATATGGGAAAATTACTCTCCTATACAGCAGTAGGAGTTCATAACAATATCACAATAAGAAAACATTTCTGCCTGTTTAATACTTGAAAAGGTTAACTAAAGGCTAAATTTAGCCAAGTTAACAACATTAATGATAAGGTTAAAATTGGGCTAAAGCAACTAAAATGTTGGTTAAGTTTAAGTGTCAACAGTAAAACAAGACTTAGTATTTATACTTTAAGATTTTATTGTTTTATTGGTGGCTTTTTCTTATTTTAAAGTACAGCTGGCTACATGTTGACAGCCCAAGATCACGTTGAGATTTTTTATGCAGCTACATTGATGTTTATTGGGAGAAATGTTTCAGAAACATCAATGGTTAACTCCAGGTTTTGGGGTCAGCCCTTCAAAATAAAAGCACAAAGCTTTTTCAGACAGAGAAGTCCAAGAAGAGAGAGAGGCATGAATTTATTGACCAACTAGTGGCATTAACAGACTATGAGGTAGAATGCTTTGAACAAATCTTTTTTTTTTTCAACCATTAAAGACAGACACAGCTTACACTATTTCTCTTACTGATAACATATACAAACAGTAGCCAAGTGAGTTCAGTATTAAATAATTTTACTTCAAAAAAGCAAATGTGCTGGTGTAAAAATAATGTATATCTCACCAGCCACAACAGTACCCCTCACAAATTTCACACTTTAATTACTGAAAAAGTTCTTAAGTGGACAGTTTTGGACATGCTGAAGTGAGCTTTTAAGTTTTAGTATTACCACTTTAATGTTATATTATGAATTGCCTGGGAATCATGTTTATTTGTCATAACTTATTCATGAAGAAACGCCTTTGATGATGCGTTGATTTTATTACCAAAATCCTTAAGTTGTCTTTCAACAAGACTTTGTATTATGATTAGCTGTGAATCTTGACATATGGGGGAAGCATCTAAGTTTGCTCTCTAGACTTTTTTTTTTTTTAAATAAATAAATAATGTCATAAAATAATTCCATCTGGTCTGCTTATGGTTACATATGGAATATGGCAAAGATACAGAGGTGAAAATGGAATATACCTTTTAATAAACTGTTTTCTTCTGCTCTGTTCCTTTTAGTTGAAAGATCTTAAGGTGTCCCAAAATGTGAAGCAAGTTCTGTTCAAAATGTGTGATAACTCCACAGAAGCTCTTTCAAAGACAGCTTTTCAAAAAATGATCTTACCGTCAGATCTGAACCATAAGGTGTGAGACAGTGAGAGAGAGAGAGAGAGAGAGAGAGAGAGAGAGAGAGAGAGAGAGAGAGAGATCATTAATAAGAACTGAAAGAAACTGAAAGAATTTAGTGTTAGTCTATACCATGTACAATGAACCCACATATGATGTACTACACACATACAAGTCCACACACACTACATTACCATTCTCACACTTTCCTCTGTTATAATCACTCATCTTGCCAATTTCTTTCCAACTGCCAAGACAATAAAAGCACATCACACTGGAACAGTGGCTAATAAATTTGATTTGTTTAGACACACACACACACACACACACACACATTCAAACAAGCTGTTTGCATCTCAAACAAACAGTTCCGTGACAATTTTCCGGGCTTTGGGAGCTTCCACAAGCAACATGAAGAACTGCCTAAAAATTCACACAAATTATCCCAACGACAAATGACAATGACTGTACAAAAATTGACCGTCACAGGTTTCACTTTTACTGACCTCCATACCACCACCACCACGTACACACACCACACAGACAGAGTAGACAGTTATGCAAATAGTCAGTCTGTAGTGTGAGTCAGATTTATGATAACATTTGAAAACCATTGCTGTCAGGCTAGCAGCAGGAGCAACAATCACAACTTGGTGCATCCTAAATGCATTTAGACCCATTTTTAACATTTATGCAGAAGCAAGCATGCCACTTGTCATCAACATGTCTGGAACACATACTGTGTGAATTCTCATATTGCTCAGTTTTCACTTTTAGTAGGTTTTGCTAATGTTAAAGCCCATTGTGATGATGTTTTCCTCTGCAACAACAGTGCTGCTGTATATATAAAACACACACACCCTGATATCCACAGACATCGCTTGCTTGTGAACACGGATACGGTATTCTGTTGTGTACTCTGCACACACCACATATCCCATAATGACGCCACACAGTGGTACTATTAACACAATGAACCATGTGTGCTTCATAGAGGATAGGGACTGAGGAGGAGGAGGAGATAGGAGGAAAGGAGGTTTGGGAGGAGGGAGTCTGCCTTTAAACTCAAACTCATAGCTCCCCAGTATCCCATCACTGGCTGGGGTAATATTGAGGGAGAAAATAATTCCGGTGATTGCCTGAGTAGTCAACCACAATGCCTGGCTATAGCAGGGAAATAAAAAGAGGGCCTTATTAAAATTTCAGAGGTACCAGCTGGGTGTCTGAATCCCCCTCCCAGTGTCCTTGTGTCTGGATTGAGACACACTCACCTTGTTTTCTTCATTTATTAACCTTGACAGAAACAAATATGCATCAGACGCTCAGAGTGCAACAAACTGTGGATAATGGGGCGAGTATGCAAACATACTGTACATGCACACACCCGCATATGTATCTACCTTATCTACCTTACCTGGTGCACACATACATATGCATGTCTGCATTTTTACCGTAAGCACCGAGAGACAAACGTGCGCTTGCAAGTACACAACACACACACACACACACACACCCTGTAGGCTCAGACAAGGCCGTTCTTTAATGAACAGCTTAATGGGCAAAGAAAGGTAGAACAGAGCTGTCTTGGAGGACTGTCTGTAGTGAAGTGATCAAATACCATTCGCAATGATACCCTTACCAATTAGCTTAAATGATAATCACAGATGAATATGAAATCAGGATTATTTTCATCAAATTAAACCATCATTTTGCCATCGGTGCAGGATCCAGTGACAGGCAAATCAACTGTGAATCTTTCTTCATCATTTATCCCTTGTAAAACGCATAGCTGATGTCAGATTCCGTGTCACTTAGCATTTTGATTCAGTTTTGCGCTCAAATGCTATTTTGCCGTTATTCCATTTGAGATCGCAAGCATGGAAATTACAGCGAATGCAGCATAATGTAATGTCCTCGTCTGCAAGCTCAGTGTGAATGTGTGAGTGTGTGTGTGTAAATATGGGTAAATTTGTGTAGATACATGCGTGTGGTGTTCCCTCAAGAGTTGCCAAATTGAGGGCCACATCTTCATTTGGTCTGCCGGATGGTGACCTTGCAGCCCCGTCTCTGTGTGCTTTGTGACTGCCTAATGAAGACTTCAGGGCCAGGCAAATAAATTCTAATAAATTGCTGTGCCGTGACTGAAAAGTAGATGTTCTAACCACACACACACATGCACACACACACACGAACATGCACAAACAAAAGAATATATTATACATATACATACAGTACCCAGAAATAAACAAACATATCCATTAACACATATGCACATACGTACACACAAACACACACACCCTTGAATATTGGACAGTACATTAATTCTCATCAGCTGGGGAACAACAGTGGATGTGACTGGTTGTCCTGCGTTTGCCTCCTGTTCCAGAGCTGCGACTCTCTCACAAAACAAGCTCCTTTAATAAAAATGTCAGAATCGATATCTTATATCCCTAGTGAAACCTTTAAGAAAAACACCCAGGCTCCCACCCGTTGGCAAACCTTAAGCCAATCTTACATGAGAGAAAATAGAAGAATTCCTCCGAAAGCGAGAGAGAGAGAGAGAGAGAGAGAGAGAGAGAGAATCAGGTATGTGTGAATGCTCTAAATTTGTTCAAGTTTGTACCTGAATGTTTGTTTTTCTGAAGTTCACGTGTGTGTCTGTGTGTGTGTGTGTGTGTGTGTGTGTGTGTGTGTGTGTGTGTGCGCGCATGTTGGGCAGAGTAGTTGTCACCGCAGCAATGTCTGACCTTTAACGGTGTTCCGAAGTTAGGTGAAGTTGTCTTTCTTTTTCACTTAAAGGGGAGTGACATTTAATAGTCCCCACAGGTCAAAGAGGGTAACAAACACCAAATAAAAGCTGCCAGATGCCTAAAAAAAAAAGGACAATTCTTACTCTTGGTAGTTGAGACAGAGTGTTTGTGTGCATTATTATGTGTGTGTCTGTTTAACATTTCACGATGGTGAGCAGCAATATGTTAGTGTCACACAGCACACGTAATACTCTTTTATACTTCACCTGTATTCTTCCTCTTCTCATTTTCTTTGCTTTACCACCATTCACCCCTTTTTTCCTTTTGTGGACTCTGACATTTCATTTCCACTATTCACCTCAGTTCCTCTTACCTTCCCTCTCACTGTTCCATGGCAATTAAGTGTAAGCAATGGAGAAGTGAAGGGATGGAGGGATAGAAAAGAGGAGTGATGGCCCAAGGCATGTCATGCGCTCCAACAGGCCACTGTAACAGATCCCTGTCTCTGGAGTTTTAAATGATTTAAACATTTGCCCTTCGCTGTTCCTGTGGTGGGCAAAGATGTTCCTTGTCTCCTCTCCTGCTTTCACTGTGCTCCCCCTCCCTCCCCTCTCTCCTCCCCATTGTTGCTTGGCTTCTCGGCCCCATCCATTTGTTTACAAAGGTATATTTGCAATTCTGTGGAACAAATTGCCCCCTTAGCTCATGCAAGCAGCATAGTGGCTTATCAATTTACTACTTTTTGTTTTTGTATCCTCTCTGTTCTCACAGATTCAGCATTATGCTCTGGTTCCTTTGTTACAGCTCCAGCCTCGTTGCTACAGGCTTTAAGGTTAACTGTGGGAATTTTAAAAAAAGCCTGTGTTATTGATCACTCACCAAGAACTCCTTCCAGGACACCCAAAAACTTTTAACGGTTCAATGAGTAAGATTTTTACTCTCCTATAGCGCACAATAGCCATAATATATCTTAAACAGAATATGAGCTTTTTGATCAATAAAAGTGATACAACAATCCCCTCAATGCGCCCCCCCCAGTTATATACATTAACTATTTTTGGCAGATGTGTCTTCTTACGAGCATCCATACAGGGAAATGCATAGATATGTACAGCAGAGGTCTTCACCAAACAGACCCATGGAAAACCTACCAGAATCTCACATGCATAAGTTAGGCTCGATCCCCAATGTGGTCAAATCGAACAAACCCAAATAGAGAGAGAGAAAACCAAGCCCAGCAGCAGCATGAAGTGCCACCAAGTGGTCAAAAAGAGTGACAGTAATGTTCTGAGATGCTCTCTGTCTCGTCTCAAAAACCTTTTTTTTTTTTTTTTTNCTTTTTTTTTTTTTTTTTATTCTCCTGCTATGATTATGCCATACCATATGACCAGACCTAACAGGAATCCATTCAGGTATAAGGCGTATTAATTAACTCACCGTCCCAGGACCTACAGCAATAACTGGGCTCTCTACACAGTCTGAAAACAATTTGGACCCAGTCTGAATCGAATCCTGGATCAGGTCTTGGTTCCTAGGAGTTAAGTAGAACTGTGAAGAGTTCAGCTGTGTAGCAGGACAGTCTTCCATATACAAAAGCTTCTGGAATGGTAATGTAATCAGAAGGAGAAAGTTACTACAAAATTAAGTGTGATGTTTGGGTACTTATACTACATTGGTACTGGTACTATTCCACTATATTTTAGAATAAAATATTGCACTTTTAACTCCTCTATATTTATCCAATGGTTGTAGTTACTAGTTACTTACCAGATTGAGACTTTAAATTCAACAAGATAATTGTATTTTTAGACATTAGAGTTTCAGAAGGGAAAGTGGTAGGAGAACTGTATATTGCTTCAACTGAGTTGAAATGAAAAGCATTGTTTTGCTATTTTTTGACATTTTTATTATTTAATTCCAAAGTTTGAATTATTACATCCTAATATCTCCAATTTCCCATCCATTTCCTATACCCGTTTGTCCTGTTAAGGGTCATGGGGGGGCTGGAGCCAGATTTTTATTTTGATATAAACCTATATCTTTCATCCAAATAAAAACAAAACTAGTGCTTACTAAAACACAAACCAATAAAAACCTAAATCTTGAGTCAAAACCCTGGGATTCAAGTATTTGGATAAAATTAGCAGAGTTCTCAGTTCTTGACAGGCATAAAAATGGACTAAAAATGAGAAAACAACGGGAGCGGGGGGGTGCACAACGCAATGCAACAGTGCAACATAACTCACTACTCATGATGAGTGACAGGCTGAGAGCAGATGAGATTTCAGTAAATACATTAATTACACAGAGGAAGGTCAAGCAGACCTGAACTGAGCTGAGCTGAGTTGGGCTGAGTTGCCTCACACAAAGCTGAGTTAGGCCTCTGTGCAGGGCTAGTGGAGGATGTTTGGCCTCGGTGGGGCATGCTTTGCAATCCCCAGGCCTCATTAGGGATGCACGGAGGTTCTGACTCCCAACACCTGTGAGCTTTTTATATCTGGTATAATCTCTTAGTAGATATTTCTTACATCCAATAATGAGCAAGTTAGTGCTCCATACAACAGAGAGAGAGGGAGGAGAAAGGGGAAAAGGGAGTAAGAGGAGGGAAGAGGAGAAAGCGTGAGGAAAGAAGGTGAGCAAACACAGAGAGATTAAATATAGACAGCTATGGAAAATCATCTTAGATTTAAGCAGCATTGGAGATTGGGAGGCATCCCTAGTCGGCATGGTTGTTAACATCTGCAGTGTTTACAGAATAATGACCCTGGTAAAATCAAATAACTTGACAGCCTCCTGCCTACTGCTTATTTGTGCCTTGGAGGAAAATAGGAGAGCCTAATAAATACATAAATAAGTGAATAAATAAACAGAGCATCAGACCTCAGCCTGACATGGCAGAGACAGCATCTGCAGCATCAGAAGAGTCCTCTCTCTCTCTCTCTCTCTCTCTCTCTCTCTCTCTGCATTGATTGATGTGAAAGAGGAGGATCAAAGGCTGCTGAACGGTCGTACTCAGGAAGATGGAGAGATAGAGAGGGAGGGAGGTGAATGGGGATGGAGGTGGGGTGGGAGTAAAGGGGAATAGATATAGAAGTTCATGGGCTTGCTCGCTGTCTGTCAGTCAGCTCCGCGAAATGACCCTTTAACTACAGGGCTAAGTCAGACATTAAGGCCTCCTGAGTCAAAGACAATTCTCCCTCTCTCTCAGTCCACATCCCTCCCTTTTTTTTTTTTACCATCTCTCTCTCTCTCTCTTTTATCTTTTCTCCTCTATGTCCCATCCTGAAGAGGAGGAGCAGAGCCAAGCACCATTAATCTCCTATCTAATAACACTGGTAATGTTACACATTATTGGAAAGAGATGGGCAAAATGAACCAATAAGTTATCTGATATGGGTCTCCCTTCTCCACACACGCTCTGATCCCAAGGACATTTAGGCAAAAGAAGAGAACACAGATGCAGTGACTAAAGGAGAGAGAGAGAGAGAGAGAGAGAGAGAGAGAGAGAGAGAGAGAGAGAGAATTTAGTGATAGAAAAAGGGTGGGCAATGTGAAATATTTCCTGCTATCGACCTCTTGGCCAGGGACATGCATAGATTTCTGTATGTGGAAGATAAGTGTCTTTGATAAAGTAGGTTAGCATTGATTAATCCATGAAATCTTGGGGCTGTGGACTTGAAGTTAATGAGTAAGGTTTTCTATTTTCTCTGCAATCTCTCAAGACATACGTTTTCAGCAAAGCCCGGGGACCCCTCGGCTACAGCAAGCCGGCCTCTCATTTTAGATGTCTGTTATTTTGGATGAAGATAGCCAATCAATGAAGTTGACATTTGTTACTGTGAAGGATTCACAATGCAATCATGGGACAAGGGTTGTAAGGGTCTACTAGGTGCACATGGGGGGGNGGGGGGGGGGGGGAGAAAGGTTACAGCTAATCTAAAGGGAACAGGAGTTATTTATCCATACACACCAGAATAAAAAGAAGATAAGAGACACAATCTATATATACAGCCCCTGGGGGATATGGAGGCCTTACACACACACAATCACAAAATGCCCCATGATACTGCAAAGTAATTTCCCTCCTATTTCAATGGTAATAACCATTGTGCATCAAGCGACCTGTTGTACAGCCTGTAACTGAGTTTTGTGACAATATTCAACACCTTACAAGGATGAGGAAATCTGAATTCCCTCTTTTAATACATCTCTGTCTAAGTTTAGGCTCAAACGTACGGTGGCCGAGAGAGCTCATGGCATGCTACGTATGAAATGAACACGACACCTTCATCAGTTTGACCACACGTGCCGCATTTACTGAAACGCTGCAAATATCACGCACCACAACGGAAGTGAATGAAAACACAACAGAAGTTTATCAGGAAACTTTGAAAGCGGGACACAGCACAGAACCAGAAATCATTCCCGTTTTTTTTTTTTTTTTTTTNTTTTTTTTTTTTTTTTTGTTTGTTTGTTTTTTTTTTTATGACCGCTCGGCAAGAATAGCCGACTTCATATTAGTTACAAGTTTAATTTCCATGAAACAACATTGGATGGTGAACTGAGAATCCCAACCCTACAAATATAAATATATCCGATTACACATGAATTCCACAATCAAAATATTAAAACGTAAATACACTTACTTCTTGTTTCTCGCTTCTGTGCTGTGTCCTGCTTATAAAGTTTCCCATTAAACTTCTGTTGTGTTTTCATTCAATTTTGTTGTGTTTGTATTAACTTCCGTTGTGCTACATGATATTTGCGGCATTTCAGTAAATGCAGCACATCGTCAAATTGTCGTCAAATTGATGAACGTGTCGTATTCATTTTATATGTAGCATACCGTGAGCTCTCTCGGCCACCGTAACAAATGTCTATCTGCATCACCTTTGTTGCATGTTTTCTCGCACATTTAATGCACTATGACGGTCTTTAGCTATAGTGAAGGAAAGCAAAGCAAACAGCACATGGTCTGTATACATCAGTCACATTTAGAACAACCTTGAAACGAATCGTGCTGTGGACGCATCCGCGGGCATAGAGCGCTGGGAGAAAGAAATCAAGGGAGACAGACAGGCAGGCATTGCAGGCAGGCAAACAGACAGCTTTCTCTTTCTTTCTCTCACTATCTCTCTTACTGACTGTAGATCAACACCTCTCTTGCCCACACTCTATCACATACTACAGTTTCTAGCTCCTCTCACTCACATTAATCTGCCTCATTCTCCTCTGTAAATCATCCCTCTCTTCCTCAACCTCAGCAGCAGCTGTGCGGAGGAGGTAGAGTGGATGTCAAAATATTTGGCAGCCATCTCTAGCGCCAGTGTAGCATTTTAACCTCCCTGGTTATTACATATACATAGGTTTTTCTGACATCCCCCCAGGCATTAGCCTTGAAATCTCTCTCTCTCTCTTTCTCTCTCTCTCTCTCTCTCTCTCTCTCTCTCTCTCTCTCTCTCTCCATTCATCACATCATTATCCATACTGCAAGGATGCACAAACAATGAGAGCTCACCCCCACCCCTCATTGCTCAGTGCTCTGTGAATGGAACACTGTACTAACAGCAAACTCAGGGTGTCCCTAATCCACCAGGATAAAACCTGGAGTGATGCTGGAGTGAGGCCTCACCTTTTCAGCTCGCCGCATCCACTACAATTGGAATGGACAAGCGCTACACATGCACTTAATCTTAATGAATGTGCATTTGAAGTCTTGTGTGCTCAGACACCACACCCCCCCCTACTGCACGTATACACACACACGTGTGCATAAACAAACACTACATTGCCCCCTCGCTCTTATGCACAGGCATTTTCTGTAGCTAATTATCTAATTCCTTCCTTCAGCATCAGCTCACTGTGTCTGTAAATCATGTGTGTTGCAGGAAGGGTCTGCCCCAGGCTCTGCACACACACATGCACGCACACACACAATGCATTCCCATCCTTTTAGTCTTTGTTTCAATGCTTTTTCTTCCAGGGGAGGTGTAGGTTATTCCAGGAAGAGAAGACAGCACCCCAGGGCTCTTGACAGCCCGTGTAAATCAGATGTCATAGAAAGATCTAATGGTGCTGCATGGACCTGATATACAGTGCTGTAGTGTGCTGACAG
Organism: Lucifuga dentata; assembly: GCA_014773175.1. NCBI lineage: Eukaryota > Metazoa > Chordata > Actinopteri > Ophidiiformes > Bythitidae > Lucifuga > Lucifuga dentata. The sequence goes on along the minus strand of VXCM01002996.1, from coordinate 84,307 downwards.
TCGCATGTACGATGTAAACACACACACACACACACACACACACACAACATACATAGGAACAAACGTGCATTTAGACATGAGCACAACTGCCATACTCACACATTCATACGCTAATGCAGTACATACTGTATGTACAGCTGAAGTGTGGCTGACAGTTGCCTTGCTCAGCAGTACAACGGTTCGCTGTCCTTTTCCCTGAAGTGAATGTGTCTTTTTTATATAACATGCAAAACTAATAAACACACACACACACACACAAATACAGCAGTGCATACAATACAGCATATGTGAGCAATCTCATTTTCCTGAACATGAAATATGTCCAATTGACAAGTTCATTGGAGTCAGTTATCATTATGTCAGTACAGTTCTACTTTACTGATGCAGTAAAAACAAACATCACAAAACACTATTAGATCTGAAAAGCTTATTTTTTATGAGGAAAAGTGAATAAAAATGTTCCACTAAAGCAGCTGATCTTTTAAACCATTGTAACCCCACCACACACATACACCCGCACCCACCCACACACACACACCACTCTTAAGCTTCAGCTTACTCAGGACCACCGCCATATTTCATAGCTTTTGGCATGTGTTATTTTGATCCATATATTTTGGGTCTATTCATTGAATCAGATCTTTCCATCATTAGTTTTCATAGTCACTATTTCTAACTGTGATGCACCTCAACACTGACGTGTGAAAGCATGTTGCATTACACAACTGACAAATATTAGCTATCATCTCTCAAAGCCTAGTTGCAGCTGGGTGTATTCCTAATTTCTTCCATTTTGACAAGTTTAACACTTTTTTTTTCTTTTTTTTTTTTAAATATGTGATCAATCATTATTAGATAAGCGCAACAAAAAATGGGAATGAAAAATGTTAGGGCACTCCAGGGTACCATGGTGCCCATTTTGGGAGTAATTGCAATAAGAAGAGATAAATACCTGTAATTTGTTTTGTTTTAGTGCAGTTTCAGCTGTTTTAAGGATTTCCTTGGGACAAATAAGAATAATATGAAAGAGAAAAGGTCAATATACCTGTGCCAAGGTTACCATTTAATTCAAGAAAATCCCATTTCCAATGTTTTCACTTGTTTATAAAAAATAAAATCAAAAGAACCCGACGAGTAGAATACTAATCTGTTGTGCTAAAATGTGCTCTATTCCCTTATGTAAACACACAAAGCATCCTCAAGCCCATATGTGCATATAAAAAAACGGAACAAAAATACTTTTTCTCCACATCTACATCTGCTGTTATTTGCTGGATCAAGCAAAGCACAGGAGTCACTGCCTGCACTGATGAGGAGAAAACACATAAACATATCTCCTCCTTTTTCCCCCCATTAAAACCTGTTCCCCTCTCTTGTGCCCTATTATTGCCAACTCCTCTCTGTTCTTCTCTGAACCATCAAAGATATTTCCCTACAGCGCAAAACAGAGTAACTAACCATATAAAAACACTTGTTAGAATAATTCTTTGTATATTATGACACTACCACAACACAAACAACCTACTTTATCAAAGACTGGATTCACTGTTATGAATGATGAGCAACTACATTTTGGTATTATATACTGGAATGATCAGATTGTAAACTACAGCGACAGCTCAGATTTGGGAACAGATTATGTAACCAGAAAACCTGAGACTGAACACTGCAATAAGATATGACGTGCAGTATTGTGTGTATTGGCAGAATTTTGAATGTAAATGTGAATACCATAAATTTTACATGTGCCAAGACCTCGTGAAGGAGTAACATTCCCACTGAGCTCTATTTCTGCTGTGTTGGCTCAGGCAGGACAAATGAGGAATAGATAATAAGGTACAGGATGGAATCATGATGGGTAGCATTAACAATAATAAAGATGAAAGGTTCGGGAGAATGGAGAAGACAACTTTGAGACTTGGGAACACTGTAAAGCTGCAGTTCATAAGTGCATGGCTGTAGCTGTCTGAGCTAAATTTATAATTTTCCCAACTGCCTGATGTATACATATGCACATCATGTTTCAGTCTGACAACAGATTTGACAGAAGAACCAAGCGCAGAATGTGATGACCTGTAGGCCCACCACCCCAAGCATAAATATTTATAGAGAAGCCAGTAGGCCAAGGAGACTTTTTATAACCTTGTGTAGATGAAGAGGAGTCTACAGTCAGATACAGTATCTTGCTTTTATCATCTTGGACTATAGTTAGTGCTAAAGGTGGCGTTAGTGAAGTATAAAATGTAAGAAACTCTGTTACAGACAAAGAAAAGCCTTGACAGGAGTGTGATGGTCACAGCAAAAGCTTGGGATTTCAGGAGGTAAGTGGATGGAGGGAGGGAGGGGGGGGNAATGGTGGAGGTGAGGGGGTGAGTATGGATGATAATGAAGTGTGAGTTTATGGAGTTGGTATGAGAGACGGAGCTGCAGAAAGCAGCTTACTCAGACGGTGAATCACTGCACCCTGCTTGATAAGCTGTGACTCACTGAGAGTAGAAAGGGAGAGAGTGGAGGTGGAAAAGGAGCTCAATGTTTTTGTGCATGTGTGTGTGAGTGTGTCTGCACATGCATGTGTGCTCATGTGCCACACATGCGTACAGTATTTGGGCATATATATATATATATATATATATATATATATATAGTCACTGCTTTGGGTGCAAAAAAATGATGTGAATGCATGCTGCTTCTCTTTGTGTGTGTGTGTGTGTGTGTGTGTGTGTGTGCGTGTGACAGTGGTGACAGTGAAGGTCAGCAGTGTGGGTGTGTCTCAGGCCTCCCAGCTGTGGCCCGAGGCTAAGGAGCCATCACTGTCACATCACTGTCTCACTCTGTGCTGTTGGCCCTGCAGCACAGAGGCACACTGCACTGACTCACACACACACACACACACACCACTGACACATGCACACACGCATTTCACATTGACTAACCTCAGGATATTTTGGCACACACATGAATACACAGTAAGATGTCATATGAACATATAAAGTGATGCTCTATTGCTTTATCTTAGCTGCTGTATGCAAGTAAATAATTTATATCCAGCACACACACATACACACACATAAAAGCATAAACAATGTCTTCCTCTAATGTGAACCTGATGACTTTTTCCACACTCATTCAATCACCTGCACAATTAATCTTCTGGGCTCCACAGTCTACTGTAATGGCTCTGCTGTATTCAGCAAATATGTACAAAATTCTTGTCTGGAAGTTTTGATGTGCCAGAGTCAAGCAGAGTAGAGGTTTAGTGAACACGACCTGCTCAGTATGATACATCAATCTACTATTCTTTTCTACATCAGTATCTCCAAGTATGATTTTGACCTACATTCATTTTACTTTTTAAAAAAAAAACGTGTTCATCTTAGATTCTCCTGTAAGTTCAAACAGATCGGAAGGACAGATCCATGAATCTGTGTTGACTGTCACTCAAAGGAAACTTGCAATGAGCATACATGACACGTGACACTTAGATGTAAATTTGAGAATATTATGAATTCAAGACACTGACATTGTCAATTGAACAGTCACGACTATTTCATTAATACTGACACAGCAGTTTTAGGTAAAGCCTTCAAGCCATATAAGCTGGCTGTCTATTCCGTTAGTTCTTTCTCAGAATACAGCAGTAGGCTTGGCTGCTCTCATTCCCCTTCAAAAAAAGAAATATATGTGACCTGTGGTCATATTGTAGACCTGAAATGGGCTGCTGCTATAGTGTCCCTCTCTCCCAGTCATCCTCACACAGGCCTCTTTATGGCCCGATGCATGGCACATAAAAAGGAGAGCACATTGCACAATTACTGCCCAATTAACCGGCCGATATTTTATGTGGTCGGTGAGGCTGCAGACAGACTGCAGATCATTTGCCAGGATTCCTTCTAAAGGGTGTGTGTCTGACTGGACTGCTCTTAAGCTGATTTACTGACCCCCCACAGCTAATTTGTGTGTGTGAGAGTCTACATGTGTGCTTGCTTGAATGAAAAAAGGGGTGCACATATGTGTTTGGAAGCAGCAGGCTATTTGTCTGAGTCATGGTTTACACTCTGCATACACACATACACCAGCACCCCAACCTCCTCCGCTTTCCTCCTTCCATCTCACCCTCCCTTCAGCCCTTAACAGCAGCAGGTTTGCATTGGGATTCGAGGNTTTCCTCCTTCCATCTCACCCTCCCTTCAGCCCTTAACAGCAGCAGGTTTGCATTGGGATTCGAGGTGTAATTAAATTCAATAAATAGGCGAAGGTGAAGAAATAAATCAAGCGGAAACTGATGAACAACAGGAGATTAAATGCCACTGAGCCATGCAAACAAATATTTCAATAGAATTTTCAACAGAGGGCACCTAAGGCCCCCTGCAACCCTCAAAAACTTTTTCAACAGAAAGTCGGCTCACCAAAGACGCCAGCGCTCTCATTATGTCTGCTGCCATTGTCCTCGTTGACATCATAATATGGCAAACAACACCGAAATAAATAACTATTTGAAGGACATAGATTGTAAAAGATGACAGGCTATGTTCCTTGCCCTCTGTCTCTCACACACCTCATCATTCTTCTGCATCATTGCTTATTCAGAGGCCAAGCAACTCCTTATTAATGACTATTGAAATAGCAATTAATGCTGCATAATACATGAACTACAGCTGTGCAAATCTGAATAAAGTCTGATTAGGTGCTAAAGAAGATGGGAAATACTTTTGCTGCATATTAATGCTTCTATTTGGGGAAGGGGGAGGGTCAATGTGGGGGTACTCAATGTGCTGGACTGGCATGATGAAGCCGACAAATCAGTAATCCACCCACTCTGCAAGTCACCTAGCTACTCTATAAGAAAGAGCAAAGGCACTCAGATGGATGGAGGGCACGGTGCCCAAGCTCCTGTTCCCTTTAAAGCTGTGAGTCATTGATGCTTGCTTAACACACTGATTTGCTTGCTCTACTCCATACCCCACCATACTGCCCTCTTGGGCATAACAAGTCTAAGTGCTTAAAGTCCCCAGAATAGAAATGAGGTGTTTTTTTTTTTGTTTGTTTGTTTGTTTTTTTGTTTGTTTGTTTTTTTTTTTAAACAGGCATCATTCAAGGCTACACCTGGTGCTCTGAAAGCACATGGGTCCTCGGCAATATGAATTAATGAACGATCCTAGAGCAGAGTTCAGTCTGTGATTCCAGCAACTCTGTCACAGGCCTCGGAAACCCTACGTTGCCTCTGTCTATCTGGTGTGTGTGTGTGTATCTGACAGTCTTCTTGTTTGCTAACATTGTCTTGATTGAGACATGCTGTCCAAAGCCAGATTAAAATGACAAGGACAAAACTGCTTCCACTCAACACTCATCAAACAATCCCCCNTCCCCCCCTGCTGTTTTGCCACTCAATAAATCTTTAATTCCTAAAAAAAAGTCTCTGCTCTTCCCGCAATCTCTCTCCCTCTTGCTTTCTACTCTCACATTCCCTCACCCTCTCTGTTCCGTCTCTTCTCCCCTCTGCTCCTGTCCTCCTTTGAACAGCTGCTCTGCCTTTATTATGTTGCTTTCTCCCTCAGTCTGGCCTTTCACTCTAATCCTCCAATGGCCTTTCACATGCACAATATTTCCCCTAAGCCCCTATTCCTCTGACAGCCTTTCTCTTATTAAATTAGGCTTAGAATTGTTTATTTGATTATTAATTTAGTTGAAGTTATTGTCTTTGAAACTTTTGCGGAATTTGTTAAAAAAAAAAAAAAAAAAANTAAAAAAAAAAAAAAAAAAAGCCAGTGATTATAATTTGCAACTTGTATCTCTCTTCCCAAAGCTCACACGCTCATATACTTTAGTGTAATCATTTTTTGGTGCTCATTTTTGCCAGCGAACATAGCAGCATGAACGGAGTATATTAGAACAGCCTGTCTAATGGAACATTACAGTATTTTGTGGTTTTCAGTAATTTGGTGGTAAAGGGTAGAAAATGGTTTGAGCCATCACCCATTAAGCCAGCCACCATCACCTTAGCCTAATTGTGGTAATGAAGTCCAGGCTGGCCCTATAATGCAAGGTCCACGCACACTGCTACACTGATGCTTTTATAGACCTGACCTGAGTTATGACTCTCTCCGATAGACCAGTGGAGAGAAAGATGAAGAGAGGAATGGAAGGATGGTAAGAGCAGGGAGAGAGAGAGAGAGAGAGAGAGAGAAAATAAAACAGCGTGGAAGAGCACAAGAGAGAGCAATAGACTGCTAAAAAGTCAGACAATGACAGGTGGACGGAGGAAGGGGTTTCCAGTAAATCATTATAATGAAATGAGTCATTTACCTAAAGGACAGCATAGCTCCCAGGGACGCCTATTTAAGAGCTCTATCCTGAACTGGCTCTACCCTTCAGCCTTGCCCCTTTGGCCCATTAGCCCTGGGACTGGCCTTCCATCTCTACACCCTCTCTACAGAGCAGGCCCAATCAGGAATCAATAGCCATGTCACAGGGAACCCATGCTGCTTTGACACCAGTGGATACAACAAAAAAGTCTATTACAGGGCTGTTATCTCCATTACTGCTGAGCAACTTAGTGTTGAAGAGGCACAGAATGGAGGAAGGCAGGCTGAGGAAATCAGCGAGCCTGGTGGTGGTGACAGGTTGTGAAAGTTTAATTCCAACCAACATGTCAGATTAACCTGCATCTCTCCTTCGAGATTGAGTCTATGTACCTGGCAGAAGGCAGAACACTAAGACACACATGCTGTCACATAGCAGGCTGTTTATTTTACCTCCACTAAGAGCATTTTCAGACCTAAACTCAGGGACTAAATCGTTATAGTGGTATATACCTTGGTTCCAAGTGAACCAGAATATTTCAACAAAAATCATATGAGAACGCTTACTTTGCTAATGACATAAATTTCTGTGGACAAAATTAAAACAGGGAGAAGTTCACTATGCCAGGTAAGCTAACTAATCATGTCATTATCAAATCTAGTCATCCATTTGGGCCATATACCAAACAAAACTATGTCAGCAGAATGCATAATTTGACTTAAAGACAACGTGGAGAAAATCACATAGTGTTTCACATTATGTGAAGAAAATGTGTTGTGTTTAGACAGTATAAGGCGAATAGAGTGCAATTTGAGCACATACAATAACATGCTAACCTTTAACATATTAATCTAAAGACAGAAGTTACAACCTATTTACAACATCCATTTGATCTGTGTTAACCAAACCATCTTAGCCCACTTTGATTTTTACATCAATCAAGTATGCACCCCAGTGTGATTCACCTGCCCAAACAAATTGTACCAAGGGCGAGATGAAGGCTAGTCTGCCTGATCTGGACTAAGCCACGTAGGTGTGAAAATGTCTTAGGACATAAGCCCCTTTCAGACATACACCTCCATTCTGTTAACTGGCTGGTAATTTAACATCAGCCTCATGTTTGAACAGGACCTCGAATCACTTTTCTGTAAAAGTAGTCCTGGCATTTTTCTTAGGTAGGACCTAGTAACATTCTTGTTAGTTCCTTCATGGTACAAGTGTGAATAAATGTAGTGCTAGCAACGGCACAAGCTAGATTATGGCACTGACGTTTTGTGGAAGCATGTGGGTCAATCATGCAAGACTAGGAAGTGGCGCTTTAAATTCTGTGCCTAGATCATAGAGCTCATTTTGGACTGGCAGATTTTCACTGAACCCATCTTTTATGAACAATAAACTGGCCGGAAATTGGTCTGATGCAAAAATTAGAGAGCTGCTCTCCATCCACGAAGACGAGAAAGCAGACAGCTAAATGGCACCTTGAGAGATGGCGACAATATAATATGCTCCTCGTATTATACCTAACTTCCTGCATTACGCAGTCTCACTTGGCAGATGTCAAATATCATGCAAGCAGTTTGTTTCTATCCGGAAAGGGCCTGGCATGTTTAACAGAGTCTTTATGGCACTTTGTGGTAAGTTTGAATGGTAAAAAGTGCCACTTTAACAGCTAGGTTTGTCTGTTAAAGTGATGATCAGATCAGTCGTCAGATTCTGTGTCTGAAAGGGGCAACACACACACACACACACACACACCATACGTACATTGGACAGCTATGCCTACACTGTGCTGCACAGACTGCAGCAGTGAATGTACTGTACACTCAGTGCAGAGGAAGAGCTATGGGACAGGAACCATAAAGCAACATGACACTGTTCAATGGGGCTCACCTTGGCCCAATAACCTTGATCAGCCATGTCATCAGTCAAGGTTTAATTGCTGAAAGGTTGTGTGCTGGATGTGGGTTGGGTGTGGCTTGGTTGGTGTATTCCTATTGAAGCAGCCTCTTTCCCCCATGTGTTTTGTCTGTGCTGCACTCTGCTACTCTCCTTCCTCTGGCTTTGCTTTATGACACTCATTTGCCTGATTAGCTAAACAAACGCTGCCTGCTCCCTCACTCACCTCCGTGGACCTTAGCTCCACATGTGGATGTACACTCTGTGCACAAACTCTACACACATAGATACTTCCAAACACCTGAGAGTGAACAATGTGCTTGCTGAAAATTATCAGCTATAAAAGTGCTCATAAATCTTTACTAGAGTCTGAATCAGCAAACAAAGGCATTAATCAGTGGTTCTAGCATAGATACTCTACAATTAATGCAATCTATTTAGATGTGTGCAATGAGCATATGCAGAACCTCCACACTTTCTAATGTGGACTATATTCAGAATAAAATTTGTAAAAAAAAAAAAAAAAAAAATCAGAATTTTTTATTTTTTTATCCAGCAGCTTGTGCATGCACCATGTACATACGAGGTATGCAAATGACCATTTAGACCCTCCTACCTTCAAAGAATCACAACATAACATTTATCTTAGTAAAATACGATGTTTGATGCAAAGAGCTTCGATGGTAATGAAAGCAATTGGTCTCTGTGAGTGGAGATTGCTTTTCCCGAGCTTCATTTTAAAGCCTGGCATGGAATACACTCCTCCTGCAACTCCTCTTGAATGTTTCATCACAGACCAGATCCCAGGGGCTGGTACAACCCCTTCTTCATATATACGCATGCACACACGCGCGTGCGCGCACACACACACACACACACACACACACACACACACACACACACAAAATGAGGTACCTCCACATCACCCATGTGTAGGATATGAGAGTCAACTGGATGCCATTTCATCTGCTGGGGGGGCGATTTGATTGCATATTCAATGTGGAAGGATGCAAACATGATAGAATGTCACGCCAAGCTACTATAGTAGCTGCAGTCAGCCTGATGTGTCAGAACAGCTTTTAGAAAATGTCAAATTACCCCCTCCTATCTTTGGTGGAAGGCTTCAACATGTGGTCACATTTGTAACAACATGCCATTACAACATTGTCACCACAGTTTCACTACTACCTTAACGGATATACTATTTGAGTCCATATTTAGTTTGAATGGACAGCAATGTACTGGAATACAGGTGTGGATTAAAATGAAACATAATCCTGTTTATTTTTCTTTTCTTTTTACAAACTAATCACGCATACCATCTTAAAATAATTATGCCATCCTTAAATGCTAGCCACTCCCAAGAAGATAGCAGATGGTTTATTAAGGACTTATGATTGACGCATCTCAGTACAAAACAGCGTGATTTTCTTCGACTCAGTAGTTCAGCAGAAGTGTAGAGTACATCTGTCTTCAAGAACAGACAGACAAGACAAAAATGAAACAGTCAGTGGAGCTTAGTCTTTGAAGAACATCAGGACTGTGTTTAAATTGAAACCACCTACCTGGGGAAAGCCGATATGTGTGTTTGTGTGTGCGTCTGCGCATTCATATGCACAGAAGCATGTGAATTATTGTCTGTGTGCAGGTAGAGGTTATGCTTGCTTTGCAGGAATTGCTATATAAAAGTGTGAGTGTGTGAGCAGGCACACAGTGTTTCTGGATTGTCAGATGGAGGAATTTACGTTACTGAGCTAGAAGCATGTGTACGCTGCTGCCTCTGAACTTTCTTCAAAGGCTCGCTTGGCAGCTGCTTTCATTGTGCTGCACACTGGGCCATGACTATAACCCAGAGAGGTACAAAAGACAGTCTAAAAGCCATAATGCACATATACAGATACATACCCAAAGATGACAAACATGTGATAATAAATACACAAAGAAACACATGCACTGAAATTTTCAATGCATGCAAATAAAGTTGTAGTGTGTTATGTTGCACAGCTTGTCCCTTTAAGCGAACAGTTTCTATGTTTTGCTATGTCACATGAAGTCACATATATTTATTTTTCCTTAAAATTCAAATGATTTGAAAGTTAGAAAAGAGCTCTGACACTGGGATCATTTGTTTTGTGAAAGTCTACACTGAGTTTTTTCACCTCAGACCATGCTTACCGGATGCTCTTTTCTCTAAAAATGGAAAGAAGTCAAAAGTCAAAAGCCAGGTGTTAGTGGGGCATTTAAGCATGATGGATTAAAATATCTGCTTCACAGAAGCTGGTGTGCAGACTACTGTCGAGGCTGGCTTTGAACCTATTGCTCACAAGAGGCCAAAGGCTGAAATTCACAGCACAGACTGTCTGCTCTGTCTAAGTTAAACTGCATCCCCATCCACAAACACACATTTCTCTCTCTTATATGTACATATCAGATTACAATGTGTTGGGGGTATGGAAAGGGTATGGACATTTGGCGCTTTAAACATAAGCACACAATGAAATCATTCTTTCTTTTTTTTTTTTTTAATTAACATTAGCCATATCAGCATGGAGTAATTACAAATTGTCTTCAGGACTTCACAGAGAAAGAGAGTTTAAACCATTAAGCTGAGCTGATAAAACAGTCATACCGATGGAGTCACTATCTTTTCCAATGATCTCTCTTTATTTCTTCCTTCTTTTTAGAAACACATGATGCTTTCCTTCCTTCTTCCCCCTCATCGCTTTGATCCAGCCCTTTTTCCACATTTCTCTTCCTTCAAGCTTCATCTTTTTCCACATTCATTTTCCCCTGCATTCTTTATTTCTTCTCGCTCTCAGCTTTTCTCTTGCTTTTATCTCCACTTCATAAGGAATAACTGTGCAGCTTGGTGAGTATAATGAGGCTGTTCCTCTACAACTTCAAACCTTCCCTTCACCCATTTTCCAGGGTTCTAAAACAAACCCGGAACAAATATTTTGACATTTAGACACAGGGGAAGACGTGTGCAACGATTCCAAACATTCAGATTCATCTTCTACAAAAACACAAAAAAAGTCAAAGGGATTAAAAATTAAAAAAAAAAAAAAAANTAAAAAAAAAAAAAAAATACCATAGAGCAAGAGAAAAAAAGAAAAGCTAATTAAGTGTTGTGTGGTTTCCTATTGCCTTTTTAATTTTAGTGATCCTGATATTAGCTGTCCACCATGGAATTAGTAAACATGATGCTAGAGTTTATTTTATAGAGAAAGAGAGTAATTAAAGCCAAGAAAAGCCCTTTTTGTTATGCTGCAAACAACTTAACAGACCAGCAGTGTAGTGCATTGTCATGGATCATAGTAAATTGGTCTGGGCAGCTTATTGTGCAGATACACAGTTATTGTAGCACGTTTATAACAGTAACTGCAACGCATAATGCATGGTCCAGCATACCATACTCCACAATAAACTTGATTATTATGGTAATTATATAAGTATAAAACACTTTAACACGAGGGCCTAGATTTATTATCACAATTGTTAAAGTACATTCTCAGAGCTGGGAATTGGGAATCTGGCTGTTCAAAGACCAGACATTTGAGCTGATCTGAGTTATGGAAAATTAGAAATACATCTTAAGCAAAGGCAGCTTTCTTCACACTGCAATCATCACTGTATGATCTTTTTTTTTTTTGCTATTGATTTAACTATGGATGCTTTAGTTGCTTTTTGCTCTCAGGGACAGCAAGGGAAAGGAGTGGAGGCAGGAAGAAATGATAGAGGGATGGTGAGATAAGAGAGAGGAAGAGGAGGAGGAGGAGGACGGTCACTGATGAGTCTTGAGCCACCCTGAGCAGTAATGAGGAAGCAGTAAAAATGAGACTGCATTGTGTTGTACTTTAAGGTAGTTCATCTTTAAAATGAATAGTCCCTGAAGGGCCAGGTGGTTAATGCCATTTATTAATAGACAGACAGGACTAGCAGTTTGGGCTGTGGCCCTCTGAGAGCCCTTAGTTAAGTCTGGATGAAGAGAGAGCATGAGTGACTAAGAGATAAAAAGGAAAGGGGGTGTGTGGGTGGATGGGTGGGGACACTGAAACTCTGAAAGTGAGAAAATGAGGGATAGAGTGGTACAGCTGGGCCATGCAGAGCCTGCTTATTATTACAAGGAAGAGCTATGAGGGTGTTTGGATGCTCCCAAATGTCAATAAGGGATATTTTAATTAAAAAGGGAATGACAATTAAGATGGGATCAACTCTATAAAGTCAGGTAATTATTAGAGAGAGAGAATTTATATCAGTCCTTCAGGCCAAGGTCAATGGGTGAGAGGTTAGGCATTGTTGGGAACCTTAAATCGATCATTTAAAGGACAATCAGACATCTGATACAGGGGAGTGATGTGAAAATAAATATTTAGCTGAGTTGAAAAGATTGTTTTATCAGGTCTACACAGCAGTAAAGAAGTGCATTGCACTGTTTTTTTAATGGTGTGTTTTTGCATGTATAGTTCATATCGTGCATATTTAACATATCTATCAACCCCAAGTAAAGAGTGTAGACCAGTATGTCTGATCCTGATCCCACCTGACCTGGCCTACTAATGAACCAACAGGCATTACCGCCCCGTTAGCCTGCTCAGCAACCCACCATTTGTCATAAACCGGGGGGAAGCTTTGACAGGCTGAGAGATGCGGAGACACACCACACAACGGCAGCAGCAGCAGCCCGAGCCGAGCACAGAGCTGTTTTCACTGTGAGCCAGAGCATCTTTAGCTCCCTCCCAGGAAGCCACACAGCGACAACTCTTGCCAAATAGCTTTCATTACGTGGGAAGTATCAGTCTTGATAAAAGATCCAAACAAAGGGCGAGAGGTGGATTTACAGTGCTGTTCCACCTGGGCTCTGATAATGTTGTTGGTATCTGGAGTAAAATATCACCGTTGCCATTTGCACACATCTAAATCTTTGAGTGTAGACGATGTCAGTGTGTAGCTAGCTACAGGCCATATTGCTATTGATTGGTGGAATGATAGAACAATTTCTTACCTGATGTTGGAGATGCACCAGGGGCGATGGCATGGGGAGAGGAAAAGGAGAGAATTTGATTAGTGGTGGCCTTGTAGTGTATACAGTACATGCTCAATAGGGAAGCACTAAGGGGGTTCAGTACACCTTATTATTGCACTACTGCACTCAAAGTCTGCAAACTCCACCCTGAAAATCAATTCAATGTTGATTTCCTCTGTGGTCTCACCACATTAAGCCACATTCATTTATAAAAACAATTAGCCACAAATGTAATTTGGCAGTTTTATTTAAAGCATTGTGACGTGTAATTTGTTTTTTGATCTTTCTTAGTGAAGTGCAATATAAATGATTCAAGTCACCCCACAGAACTAATTTTAGATAGACTATACAGTAATTTGCTGTCATGTTTGTGTTAAGACTGTAACTGTTCAACTTAAAAAGCATTGACTTCTTTGTATGAATGACTTAATTTTTTTTTATGAATGTTACTTTTTAAATTATGTTACAGTATGTTTCATTATTTTTTGTGTGATCTGTGGACTAAGTGTTATCCCACTGCTACTGTGCTACACTACATCTATATCCCTGTTCATCTCCCCTGTATGCAAAAAGACTCCTTGTTTAGAAATATTTACAGAAAATATCTATTAAAAAAAAAACAAATCACTTAGTTTAAACAATTTCCACCAGGATTTTATTTACCCATACACCCAAAAGTTGTTGTGTTTATTGCTCTGTAATGAAAAGCTTTATCCATACCATAAATAAGTAAGTAGTACTTGTGAAGTAATACTTAGTGTTTGAGCTTGATATTCCATTTTCATATTCAGATTTCCACCCAGATTTTTATATTGTTGATATTTTTCATTCAATTTTAACCCTGCTAAAACACAACAAAGTACCAAATTTAATTTTGAAAAATAGCTACTAAACTTAATGAGGCCTATGCATTCATTATAAAAATATTAAAATTCTGCCCACTCTCCTATACAGTACATGTGTTGTATATTCATGCTTCAGTGTCAGTGATAAAGACAAAGACATTTTAAGCCATAAAGCCAGCTGAATAGAAATCCTCATCCCCCCCCTAAGCCACACTCCAATGCCCCTTACACCCCCAGACACCCACTAAGGCTCTGAGTCAAGTCTTGTTCTCGTATCCACAGGAGCCTCCCACCACAAATGTGCTTTAAACACATAAATATTCATTGGCATTGCACATAAACCCTATCCATACGCCAGCAGAAGCAGCCATCTGCATTAACAGGACTCAAGCTGTGAGTTAGGCTCCATCCACCATCCTTCTTCATATATACATCAGTGGGAGCCTGGGCAAAGCCAAATCTCAGAACACAAGTCCAAACAACCTACACTTGGCAGGTGAGATGCTGAAAAGTAGAGCTTGTCTGTTGATGGTACAGTAGCCCTCTGCCATATATAGCCATTCCACATGATCTTAGTTTGGAGTGTTCAGTGGGCGCATGTTCAACAATGCCAGATTTTTGCAGTGCCTTCATACAATGTGAATGTGATGTGAAGTCAAGACTATGGTGTTTGGTTTCATTTGTGTACTTTGCTGAATATTAGCTTGTCTTTAAAATCTTTTTTTGGCAAGGAAATACTTATGTATATTGTGTTTTATCTATTCAGGTCAGTTCATGTATTCTATTTTATGACTGCTTTTTTCTGTCTGCTCACTCTGTGTAAACATCTTTTAGTGCCAATAGCTAATCCTGTGATACATCTCTGACTGAAATGAGTGCGTAAGTCAAGGCCAATGGACTCAAGTTGCTTTTGTAAATGCTGAGAAGCAAAGCAGTTGAAGACTTGTTGGAAAATCTTTCCTTCCTAAAGACAAACAGGCATAAAAACTAGAAATTACATTTTTTTTTTTCAAGTAACAGCCCGACATAGAGAAACCATACCTCTGATCTGCCTGAACTCTTGAGCAAGGATCATCCCTTTTTTTTTTTTTTTTTTNTTTTTTTTTTTTTTTTTTAGGCTCTGTCACTCAGAGCTCTCTCAGCCGCCAGATTCTCTTTCGAGATAAAGCGTAGGGATCTCCAGCTAGATACTCTGTCGCTTGAAAGCTGTTTTTCCCACAGATTACATCAGGTTTGGTTTTAAACAGCCAAGCAAACAGACACAAAGACACACATACGAGATGATCCTGCTGTGCCCATCGGTAGCGTGATTTCAAAAGGCATAAACCACTGAACAGAGAGCAGAGTTAAATTTCACTGAGCCCTTACTTCCCAATCGGCCACTCTAAAGGACTTGTGTGTGTAATTATTTAAAGGCCTTGTATTACACTGAACAACACGAGTGAGAGGAAATGAGCAGAGAGAAGGAGGGATGAGGCAGAAAGGATGGATGGATAATAGAGGGACAGAGGGAGGGATCAGGCACCTGCTGAGAAAGAACGAAGCCTTTCAAGTTAGTGCTTCACAGAAAGAAGGTGAGGGTGAGTCATTTGTTATGTTTAATCTCCATGTTGCGATGAACTAACTGGTGAAATCCTAAATGAGCCAACAGCACGACTGCTTACGCATGTGCACTAATACGTCAGTGCTAGTCAGGCTGCTAATTCTGATGCAACAACCTGGAGCTAGAATGCTGGAATGATGATAAACAACATGGAAGGCTTGGACAGAGGGCTGGATGAAGAGAAGCAGAGGGTGGGAAAGACTATGGCAATGCTGGGCAAATAAGACTCAGGGGCTTTTTTTTTTTTTTTTTTTTTTTTCTAACATGAGATAGTTTCATTTCCTTTCAAATGTATGTTTGAAGTTGGGATTCAGCTGAACACAAGCTGTTTGAAAAAGACTGATGCAAGAGAGGAGCAGGAGATGAGAGGGAGACGTAAAGGTGGAGGGAGAAGAGAGAGAGAAGGGGGTACAGAGATGCATACACGTACAGAGAAGGAGAGATATATGGAATGAGTGCGAGGTTACACTGACAGTAAAATAGATGCAGCAAGATGGAAAGGAGGCCTCCAGTGGTACAAGGTGGTACATGCTGCAACAGAGATCAAGTCATGTAGATAATATGAATTTGACTTATAAAGAAAATTGAGAATTAAGGGTCAAGTAAGTGGGCCTGGGCAAAACAGGATCATCACCTTAGCATCACCTTTTACCCTAAAAGACAAGTATTACCATAAAAAAATCTTTCTATAAAAAATAAATAAAACATAAAAATCACAAAAAGAAATATAAAAGAAGCACAAAAAGAAATTTAAAAGACTACAGTGTAAAATCTGATTTGGTGGATTATGTACAGCTTCTGTTCTGGTTTAAGTGGGCTCTCACATAGGAAGGTCAAAGATGACAGTGTTTTTTTCTTTCAACCTTCCAACCACATTCTACTATTTCTCTCTCTCTCACACACACACACACTTCGGCAGCACTTTAATCAGAGCGTGGCATGCTCTCAGTCCAGACAAAGCCCAATCAGGGCAGTGATAATTTGGCCTCTTCTTCAATCAGCAGCACCATAATTGCATCAGTCACAATCTCCATTTCATCTTTCATCAGAGTGTCAGTGTGGCAGACCGGAGACAGAAGGACACTCTGAGGCGCAGACCTATCATTACAACAGACAACCAGCAAATCCACGGCAACACACAAGAAGAACATAACAAATTGTTGTCATTTCATCAGGTCTCCTTAAGTCGTCCCAACCATGAACTTTCATGGTGAAAATTTTCTCTCTCGTTTCTTATGCATGTCAACATAATGATATAACACAGGAAATTGCTTTAGGTAATAGGGTCATATAATTTATCTGGGATATGGAAATATCTGATTTAAAAACCTCATGATCATAATAGTAATAATATGTGCAATTTAATTATTTAATAACAGGGTATGCAATAAAAGAAATGAAATGAAAAAGTAAGGGAAAGCGAGAGATAAAGCAATTGAAAAGGAGAAAGTAGGAGAAGAGAAGACAAAGAGAAGAGTGGGGGGGGNGGTAAAGAGGCAAAAGTATTACTTCTCCCTTTTATTGTGTTTTGGCAACATTTGTCATATATACAACACATATGTTATGCAAGTGAAATTAGCCTGTGAATGATTAAAGGACCATACCAGCCAATTTGAATGTTTGAACATAATATATTCAATTTTCATACACGTAAAGTTACTGATAATCATTTCCCAAAGCATACTACTTGAACAGTGAATTTTTTTTTTTCCTACTTTCCAGACTGCCATTGGTTTCAGTCCATTCATTGCAATCCATTGTCGTGAACATGTGTACTCAGGGTTTCTTTCAAAGTTACATAATTTTAGCTTTTAAGTGCAATAAAAAGCACGGAGTGAATGTATGTCTCCACCAGGGAATATAGTCCAAAAAGAAGACCTACGTTTATCAAAAAATTTAAATGACTGTGACTTCATAAGGCTGCATAACTATTAGCAGGCGAAACATCGATTTTTAAGGTGGGTGTATTGCTTGGATGTTTAATTTTGAAAGATTAAGAGACTTTGCAAAATATCAGGAAAGCTGAAATACGGTTTTATCCTTTGGGANTTTGAAAGATTAAGAGACTTTGCAAAATATCAGGAAAGCTGAAATACGGTTTTATCCTTTGGGAAATAAATGTCAGTTATGTAACATGTATGTAAACTGAATATATTAGGCTTAAACATGTAAAATGGACTGTATGGTCCTTTAATGACATGAGGACACATAAAATTATTATATATGTGAAGATCAGATTAGGCCACAGAATGACAATCCACATCTGACCTACTGCATTCAAGGTTCTCTTTATTGACACTGTACTCGTATGATGAAATCTGAATAGCATAAGTCCATGTCAGATACAAAAAATACTAAACATTTAAAGAGAAATTAAAGCAAGTGTCTATATAAAATTTTAGAGAATGAAATAAAATACATTTTAAAATTATGCAGCCAATATCACATACTGTATATGTAGACTATGAAACGTTGCAAGATGACAAGGTAGATACTGCAGAATAGTGCATCATAGCCTAATAAGAATAATAATAGTGCAAATGAGATGACGAAAGAGTGAAAAAAAATACAGCAGTATACATGACTTCATCAAGTTCACATTCATTTATAGAAAATTAACCTCAAAAAATGGATGCCCAAATGAAGTGATCCCTTAAAAATACATGTATTTTTCTCCTTTTTGGGTAAAGTACAACACAATACACAGCAATCAAATCACCCTCAAAAAAAAAAAAAAAAATNAAAAAAAAAAAAAAAAAATTATGAGTATGAGCATACTCTATGTGCTTACATAGAGCATGCTCTATATCAAAAACACTTATTTCAAGAGTGTTTCAGCTGGGAATTAAGCCTACAGCTTCACATGCAAAAAAAAAAAAAAAAAAAAAGTCACAACAGCATGAATTCAAAGCCCAATATAAAAACCCACAGGAATGGAAGTCACACCTGGACCAGGACAGAGCAGGAAATGAACAGATTTGTCACTGCAGTGGAATGAAAATACAGAATGTGATCTGTCCGATATACAAAGCTTAGCTGAAACGGTGCATTAAACTTTTCAAATAAGAGAAGAGAATCCATCTTGATGTACCTAAATTGACTGACCACACATATGTAGGAGCACACCTTCTAAACTGTGTGTGTATGACAGTACCACACAAACAGCTTACACATTCACAAACACACGAAACATCATTTCTGTCTTAACCATATACAACCAAATACAAGAAGAGCTTGTCTTTCACTTCATACTAATGGATTCATGCTGGGCAACGCAGATAAAATCAGACAGAAGGATCAATTTAGATGATCTATGAAAGTTATTAGTAATGACATTTATGAATATTTTATGGAAGGTAGAGAATGTCATCATAAATTTTTATATAAGGAAATGAGGCAGGAATATAAAACAAACAGCATTAAACATTGAACGTGGCCCCCATGTCAAAAGAAATGTGTCCAGAATAATGGGTGAGTTAACAGGGAAGGGGGGGGATGAAAAGAAAGAGAGAGAGAGAGAGAGAGAGAGAGAGAGAGAAAATCAGATGTTCTGGCTATTTCTTCTTTGTAGAAATGGAAAGGTCAAACCAACTTGCCTAACGAGGAAACCAGGGAGCGCCATGTTGGACCGGTGTGTGTTTATGGTTCTCCTACAAAGTAACAGCCATCAATATGAATTATTAATTTATTTATGCAGTCAGGTTTGTTGTTCCTCTCCATGCACTGTATTCAGACTAATAGCCAGCAAAATGGTTTACATTCAATATGCACTGGCCTGATATTAATATGCACTTATAGCAGTTTCATAAGCAGGCAGGGTGAAAAAGGAGCCAGCAGGGATGCTGTGACATAAAGACACTCAAAAACATGGAGACGATGAACACCTGATCACACTACACCACACTGACTCTGATCAGCGCTATTGTTTTGATAGTGTGTTCTTGACTTGCTGTATTCTTTTCAGATATGCTGTCTGTTTTAAGCCAAGCTCAGGCTGTTATTTTAACTCAGTTTAAGACAAACCTTTCTGATCTGAGTCGAAACCCCCCCAGATCAGAGCCAAATTGCTGCTTGTGCCCATCACAATACTTGTTAAGTTTGGGGAGTTCATATCCTGATCTAGTCTTAGAGCCATTCATAACATTTTCATGCACATTTGAAATTCTTGATACAAAATCTGAGAGGCTCTTGTAGTTTGAGCAGATGACAAAAAAAAAAGAAGATAAAAAAACTCCTCCACAGTTTGACTTTCTGAATCTTTTCTTCTTTTCAGTGGGCACATATTGGCCAAATCACAAAGGCTCCTTACATGTTTTAACTTAGTACAGATTTTAAATGTCTCAAAATCCACAATACACCTTTTGACTTGTGTATCTTCTCTAGTGTGCACACCACAGTGCTGTCAAGACATAAGATTACAGGAAGATCATTGTGTAATTTGAGCTGTTCAGCAATTTGAGGAATTTTTAAGTTGTGTACTCTGAGCTTAGCCTTAAGAAAATTTGTTCTGTTTTAAAGATGCTTGATGCTTTCCAGATTCTTTCCCGTCGTCTTCTTCCTACCATCTGTTCACCTTTTTTCGGTCCATATTTATATAACAGTGAGTGGACCTGTGTGTATCCCCCTGTGTGTGTCTGCGTCATATCAGGTGAGGTCTACAAAAAGTCCAGCTGATTCCCGGCCAAGATGGGCAGGCAAAAGTAGAAATAAAGAGATATTGCTCACTTTCATTGGGATGGCAGTCAAGCAAAAAGAGCGAAATGCACTATACATATAAGCAGGGGAGCTGACACTTTTACATCAGACCATAGTCAAAGTGCAGTAGGCAAGGTAGCACATACTGACGTCCTTGCTTTGGTTAGTGTATTTCACTTTAAAGAGGCTATATTTTGCCATTTAGCTCTGACGTGAGCAGATTTAGTTGGAACAGAAGAGGCGTGGAACATCTGGATAGCATTTAGGCTGTTTATAAAGACAGGAAGTCCTCTCTGACCTGTTTTTCACACTTCATTTAATGCCAGGGATTGATGTCAAATCTGCATGTGCATATGTGTGTTTTCACTTACGTTTCTGTGTATGGAGGCGAAGCTCACATATGTGCACTATCATGAGAAGAAAAGGCTGCCTTACCACAATTCACACAAAAAAAAAAAAANAAAAAAAATACCCCCCCGCACAGAGAGAAAAGCACACACACACATACACTCACTGATGAGCATGTACATGCTCATCAGTGAGAGGCTCTACACTTTAACTACACTTGACATCCCACAACTTAACATTGCTGGGCAGCCTAATTACTGTCCACATACATGCAGCTCTGGAGGAGTGTGGAGCTTTGGAGTGTGTTTCCTCCTGCCGGTGATAGTTCGTTTGTCACTAGCCAGGCAGAAGAATAGCATGACGCCAGGGGGAGGGGATTAGCATTCAGATGGCACCTGTTGCCAGCCTGTGTAGCCAGATAATTACAGTGATTTTGTGGAGGAGAGTAGTGGAGGGGTAATTGTAGTCTTGGCAGAGCAAAGGGAGAGGAGAGAAAGGAGGACAGCACTTTCACTATATCACACCACAGAGCTGCTGATGAACACGCACAGATCTACACAATATTGACTGAATCCACTGAATGCCATGAAACATATAAATACCATAATTAACTCTTGGTTGCCATAGCAACACATTGCCGGACAAATGATAGTGTTAGGCTAAAGCAGCACAAACATTTAGAATGTTAATCAGAAGACCTAATGGCACTGATGTCTGCAGAGCTGCTGTAAGTAGACCTGACAGGACTTTCAGGTCTGTTATACATCTGCTTTAATTAAAAAAAAAAAAAAAAAAAAAAAAAGAAAGAGAAAAAAAAACCCTCAGCTTTAAAATATTTGCCTCTGCTCACTCACTTAGCAGGCCTGTTGTGCCATCACTTCAGCCATTACAAATTATGTTATTTAGTAAACGTCTGCTGCGACACCCGAGGGATGGCAGCGGGGGTGGGAGTAGGGGTGGATGAAGGGAACATATAATATTACATAAAGCATTAGTACGGTGTAAAGCTTCAGTGATTGGTGTTAAGGTTTTCATTACACAAAATGAGTAATTGCTTGTCATTTGAAGCTGGCATATCCCACAATCATCCTCACTTCTGTGCCATCAATCAAGCGTTTAAGTGCTGATGACTCGGCTCACATTTAAAGCAGGGCAGCCGAGGCACAATGCACAGGGGAAACTCATTGTTTGCTTCGTTACTCCTCAGAGCTCAGCTAGCATGTGTGTGTATGTGTGTTCCTGTGTCAGTATGTGTGTCTTTTGTCTGTGTTGTGTGCTTGTGTGTGCGGAGGAGAAATAAGATCAGGATATGGTCTTGCTTTCCTAAGTAGCACTTCATTAGTCAGTCCATAACATGTTGGCCAGCTCTCTCAAGCAGCTCACAGAGCAAACCTAAGGGCCAAGACAATGAACCAGCAATGGAAACTCAAATCCTTTAGGACAAAAATACTTCATTACAGGTAAAACCCTACATTCATAAATTTACTTAAGTAAAAGTATGCAAGTAAGCAAAGTCAGAGTAACACTTGGGAAGAACGTTCCCTGTCAGGGTATCATCTTAATGATGCATTAGGATGTATCTGATTCATGTTAATATATCCTCACACACTGTAGACACCCAGTTCTAAAAAATGTTGTAGCTTTAATTTTTAAGAGTTTGGAATGAAATAATAAAAAATACTAGATGACACACAAAAAAAAAAAAAAAAAAAAAAAAACATGACTTTTTCATTCAAAAATGGACAATCTGGGGGATTTTTATATTTGCTTTTCTATATAAAAACATTTGTCTGAATGTTTGTGCTATTGAGTTAAAAGAAGTTTGATTTAAAAAAAAGGAAAAGCAGCAGCATTCTATGAGTTTGATGTCTAAAGTTTAAATCTGATTCAACTTTCAATCAGAATAATGGCATGCATTAATAGTACAATATTTCCCTCTGAAATGTAGTGGAGTAGAACCACAAAAGCACCAAATGCAAATAATGAAGTAAAGTCCACAAAAATACAAATTGAGTAGAGGACTTAATTTAGCATCCTTTACTTTCCACTACTGCTGTAGACTCATATTGCACATTTACATATTTGTGTGTGTGTGTGTACTACTAATAGTCTTAACTTTTTTCACAAAATCCTCACTAACTGTAAAGTAGGTCAGTTTAGACACATACACAAAAACACAACCAGCAACTCACAGACACACTTTATTTGGATGATGCTGGAGTATGCCAGTGTATTATATTTGTCCAATCTGTATTTGTCCAATCATTGTTTATACCTTTACTGAACAGCAGGGCATGCAAAAAGCCACCCTTCCACCCACCCACCCCACACACACCCAGTCTGGGGAGCGACAGAGGGCAGAGTAGGACAGGAGATGAGAGGGGGATGGAGGGGGATGGGGTGGGGTAGAAGAAGCACTAGCATACCAGTCTACCAAATGATTTTCTCAGTAAAGTAAAGCTCAACTGGAACAATGGCTAACTCTCCAGTCGAGCCTGAGCCATCATCTCTTTCTCCTCTCACCTATCCTCTCCCTCCCCCCAACCCCTTTCTGCTCCCGATTCCCACCAAATCTCAAGCTTGGTTTGACAGCAATAAAGTGTGCCGCTCAGGCAGGGAGAGCTCGTAATGTACTTTCTGGACCGAGATACAGCCAGAAGGCAGCAGATGAATAAAGTGTGCAAGATGATGCTGAGGAATCAGCCACAAACTATAGACAAAGACAAAGAAAGATGGACAAACAAGGAAATTACACAATGACACATGAAATTCTCTTCAGCAATATTAGCACAAGGTTGTAAGAACCAACATTTGATTTACTATGCTTGGCTATAGTTAACAAAAAAGAACCACTGTTCAAATTCTGATTAAAAAAAAAAAAAGGCTATATACTGTAGCTGTATCTGAGTTTCCACTTCCTCTTTCTGCAGTAACCAGCTCAAGCAGCATCTCTGCTTTGTTGTGCAGTGAGCAAGCTGCTCCTCTTTATTTATCCATCATGCACTAACAACATGTTAAGGGATTTCTAAAAAGTTAATATCCTGCTGGAAGAAGTGTGGATAGACAGGGAGATGGATGTGCAGCATGCAGGGGGGTCAGAAGTGAGGCAGAGTCCAGGCCAGGTCAGAGTAAACAGATATTCACAGCCAGTACAGGGCAAAGCTGAGGCATAGAAAGATCAATAGCTTAATGGAATTAGCCCGGCTTTGAAACACCACTGCCAATCATCTTTACTGAAGGCTACACTAGCTCCTTACTCGATATTTAAAAGCAAGGTGCAGAAACTTGTCCTTGCTGACAACAAGAAGAACAAAATCCTCATTTGTGCTTTAACACAACAGCAGCTGTCTGAGGTCATTTACCTCCTAAGGAAAAGCAACAAGATTTAGGCCATTTGAGTCCACAGGCAATCCTGTGTAACCCTGTCGCATTAAGGTTTTGTTGCCCTCATATGCTGGTGAGAATTACTGTAATGGGGAAACATGTTTTTGTTACATAATAAAGCTTTCTCTTATCTATTAAAATATCGTCCACCACTGATCACTATCTGAGATTCAATACCTGGAAGCAGTATCTCAGTTTTGTTTTTTGTTTTTTTTTTTTGTGCATTCCAATGGGCATAATTGGCTGTTTGCACACGAAAACCTTGCAAAGGTTTTTGTGCTTATTGCTGCACCAGCAACTCCTATTGGTTGGTGGACTGCCAGCAAAGAGGAGGTAGGACCTTGGAGAAATAGCGTAAACCTCCTGGTGAAGCTCAACTCCGGCAGTTCAAAGAACTGGCTTGAAAAACCTCTATGGCAGGCCATCATGGAGTTAGAGAATGAAGAACCAATCTAAGAACTGATCTATGAATTTCTATGGAGTACTCGCAGAGGCAAAGTTGCGGGTGGAGTTTGTTTTGCCTCTGTGAGTATTTATGGCCTTGTATAGTACTACATACTGTAGAGGTTTGCCTGAGGAAGAACTTGCTGGTTGAAAGGTTGCACTTAATAAACCTTTGGGAGCTTTAAGTTCAATATGTGGTCTACCCTTTCTTCACACTAATGATGAAGCACATGTGTGTAGTGTGTTAGTATAACTGTGTAGTACTATTAAGTGATTTAGTCCCCCAGAAAGGCAATATTGTCTGCAATAACTATCTGCATGTTTAATGTGTCTTTCAGGAATGGAGCTGTTGTTTCTCCATATGGTCAACTGAGGGATAGCTGCGTTGAAGACGGCTCTTCTTGATCTCCAACTTTTCAGCAAAATACACCATTCAAAATTCAGCAGCTCCTGTCTCTTGTTGCATTCATACTGTTTGAGTTATGACATTATGTTATGACATTAGAAAGTTATGACATTAAAAAGATAGATCCCGTAACATATCATGTCACAAATAAATAACAATTTTTAAAAAATACGATCTCAGTCATTGTAGAAAAAGGTGGTTTAGAGAGCGGTTAAAGACTATTGATCCCAACAATGCTCTTCCCAGCTATTAAAAAGGAAAACAAAAAAAAAAAAAANAAAAAAAAAAAAAAAGAATGACTATCCAAACTTTACAGCAAAGTTTAAAAGGCAGTAGTCACAGATAAATGTTAGACACTAAGCTATTTCTCTACCACATCCAATTTTTGGACTAACGGTGCATTTCATTGAGAACTCTGGAAGTCAGAGGGCCTGTGTTCAGATTGGCTGTGGTATGGAACATCATGCCAGGGATGTGGCTCCACCGGATCTGGGAATTTTGCCTGCAGTGTGGAAACAGTGTAGTGCAGTGTAGACCTAACTACAGGCCCAATGTTTGCAAATTTTCTAGTATAACTACATAACACGTTGTAACTGCATGCATATTTTCATATGTATGTAGTTCAGAAGCACCAGCCTCAAAGCCTGTAAAACTGTATTCAGGTTCTAATCCTAAGTCTACGTATGTGTGCATATGTTCATTGAGTCAAAGTTCAGGATAAACGTCTGCAAGTTATAAATAGATTCATTAAAGGCCCTGACACAGCCATACAGGTATTGTACCTCTTTTTTTGGCTGATTAGTCCTCTTCCCAGGATTGTGTGGACATCTACTCACCTTCCTTGATTGACATCTTGCCACAGTTATGTTTGTTGTACCTGCTAGGTTGGGATGATGTACAACTTTGTGATTATTTTGAGATTGGTGACCTCAGCAAACTCCCAGCATAGCACCACCAAAATTCATCCCAGACAAGGATCTAATCAGCCTGTGTAATTGAAAACACCTCTGTGGGTTTACGGGACCATTATGCATGAACAAGGATATGATTGCCATGCCCCGTCTTACTGATGGCCAATGATCAGTCTCCTACCTTTCTCCAGTTAAATGGTGAAAGATAATTTAGTCTTAGTTGCATTGATGTAAGCGAAGGATGAACAATGGGTGTGAACCAGTGACTGAGTTCCTGTAGTGTAGCTCCTAAGCCTCTGCCTGTGAAACCAGGCAGCAACCGGAGAGTAATCCTCCTTACCCCTCTGTGAAGGCAGCAGAGAGGTGACACACCCAGAAACCCATACTGTAAGCAGATAGAAAATACATCCCTACACACACACACAAAGCCAAGCTCACCACAGGGATGGCGGGTGCGGCAAGCGATTAAGGGCATGGAACAGATGCCCACCTGCTCCCCCTGAACCTGGCTATGCCTCAGCTATGCCAGGGTGTCCAGGGTTGCCCCTGGGTGCCTTAATATGCTGTTTCCATCTGTTGCCTGGAAAGTGAAGGGCAGAGATGTCCAAGTGCATGGGCATTACTCCCCACCCCATCCCACCCTCCTATCTCCCTCTCTGTCATCCTGCCATCTTTATTGCATCCACCTTACCAATTCACTGTGAGAGGAAAATTGTACATATTTGGAAAAAACACCATGTCTGACTGTTCCCTTCAAGCCAACACACCAACTAAGCAGAGTCTCTGCCTTTCAGCTGACAGACCAGATCTGTACATTTAGCATAATGACAGAATGAAGGCAGGGAGGGAAAAGAGGAAGAATGCTGCCCAGCATGTTGTCTTTGATTTAGCTCAATCTCATCCATTTACCAAAGAAAGGGCTGTATTTGTACACTCAACAAAACAGCAGCAAGATGAACAAAAGGGGCCCGGTCGTGTCTAGAGTGCAGTGTGTTTATAGATAGAATAAAATAATGAGAACTACAGATACAGTTCTGAACTGCCTGTCCATCAAACAACTATTATTTCACATTTTTTCTCCTGTTTTACTGTAGTTTTAAATGATTATTATCAGCACAAAAGACTGCCTTTATTCTAATTACCTTGTAAATAAACTTGCTTGTCATTACTTTTCAAACCAATTACAGGCTGCCTAATGGAAGCGCTTAATTAGCAGACACTCTACCGGAAAAAAAGAAAGAGATGGGGGGGAAAGAAAAGGAATGAATAGAAAAAAAGGAAAAATGCTGNACCGGAAAAAAAGAAAGAGATGGGGGGGAAAGAAAAGGAATGAATAGAAAAAAAGGAAAAATGCTGGTGGGGGAGGGACTGCATTCACTGTGTAATTATACAGTCATCAGATGTTTTTTCTCTCCTCTGCTGTTTTGTAACGATGCCACAATAGAGGCAAGGCCAGAGTTGGACCTCTCTCTCTCTCTCTCCCCTCTCTGTCTGTTAAGCGGGCAGCTGATAATGGAGCACTCGGCAGGCGGTGACCTGGACCCCCTAATAGTGCTGTGGCAGCCATAGCCCTCACAGCTGGAGAACAGGAAAAAGCAGAATACTGCATGTTGGCAGCCTATCCACTCCCATTCCCCCTATCATCACCACCCCACAGCTCTTCCAGCCTACAACCCCTATAACTTCAACACATCCTCTTACTCCTCCACACCCCATCATCACCCCTATTCACACTACTTACAAATCCCTAAACTCCAGACATCATGTATATATATATATATATATATACACACACACACACACACACACACACACACAGTATATATCCTGCATAACATTAGCATTCTGTTATATTTTTTAACTGCATTAACATGTTTGGATTTTAAAGTATGAACTTGGATTTTATTTTATAGACTTTGGTCTCAGAGAACCTTGGAAAAACTGCCTGGCATTATACAAGACAAACAAAACAAAAACTCATTCTTTTCAGTGACACTGATACCGCCATGTTTGGGATAATGACAGGCCTTTATTTGGACTGTCAGAGCTATTCACCATTATAATAATTAGAGCCCATTTTCCTTGACAGAGAGCTTTGTGGAAAGGGAATGCCCCTCTATCATTAGCAGAAAATGTTCCATCTCTAGTAACAGCTGTCTGAAAGGGTCGTGACTAAGTGGCAGAAGAACAACTGTCCAGTATTTCCATATATTATTCTGTGTTTCTTCCTTTTTCTAATTAAAATGCTGCATAGATAAAAAGGTAAGGGACTGGAAATATCATTCAGACAATACAGAAGGATCATGTTTGTCACTATTAACTGTGACATGTATTTCCCTATTACAGTCTCAAAGATGCTTAGACTAAGTGTGAAATGCATTATAGAAGAAAGGCGAAAACAGCTGTAACTATCTCCAAGCTGACAGGAGTGCTGGCCTGTTCTGGGAAAAAATATTTCTTCAGTGGTGCTGTTATCAGGCATAGTCCATCTGACTGGGGAGGGGGTGGGGTGAAGAGTGGGAGGCTGGAAAGGGAAGGGGCGAGGGGTGTGATTACAGCCATGTTAAGGCCTGAGAGAGATCTGTACCCACAGAGATTAGACACTCGTCATTTACAGAGAGGTAGGGATGGAAGGATAGAGGGATGGGGGTGGAGGAATGGCAATGGAGGTGGCAGCAGTGTTATCCTGATGTTTGGGGTTTAATATAAGAATTCTGCCAGCATAATTGCATTGCGGCCCTTATCCTCAGCTGCATCAGGCCTCGTTTGGCGACAGTTTCAGGTGGCTTATCTGCTGCCATTCTCTCCCTATCCGGACCCAATCAAATTTGCTCCAGCTAGCTAGGGACAGGCAGAGGAGGGAGGAATACACCAATGATAAGGGAGTAAAACTTGTATTTTTTTATGTGTGAGGTGATTTTTTCTAAGTCAAAATGAACAGTTTGCTTGGCATGCTTATCTTGCTTTCATTAGTGGGCTGTCATACTGTGAAGGCAGCCACAGAGAAAGGCAGGAGAGCAGGCAGGCAGGGGAGAAAGAGAAAACAGGCAGACAGGCTGTTAGGGGAGTAAGGAGGGATGTACGTAAGAAAGGAAGACCGGCAGGAAGGGGAGGAGAGAGGCAGACAGCCTGGTAAGAGAGAAGACAGGAAGGAAGACAGGGAGCATAAACAGGAGAATGTCAGGCCTATAATGCATTCATAGGATCGGAACAGGAGCTTCACAACAACAACGTGTCACAAATGACTCAGAAATCCAGCAATGACATAATGAAGGTTGTCATAATGATTGAATCCAGATTTGTGAATGTGTCAGCTACATTCATTTTAGGTGTCACCCTGGACAGCTGAAAGGAAGACAACACAGATATAAGGAGCTCACACCAAAGTCAAACATTAGAACCTATTAATTTATATTTCAGCAGCTGAAGCAGAAGTTTAGATGCTCTAAATCACAATGATGCCTTTTGTCCATTAACGATCATAATATGATGCATCAGCCACCTACAAGGGGCCTAGAGCAACACATACCCATGCACCCACGCAACACATGTGCACGCACATACACACGTGGTTTACAACTCTGCTATTGTGTAGGAGGTCTGTGAGCTGCCTGTGCAATTTCCATTTTAAAATGTATTCTTCCTTGGACCATAAAAATTGTTTTCTCCATGCTCAAAATATTTCCCTGCTATTTTCCAGGCATTAGTCATGGCCCCATCTAAAGAAAGGGATGGGGATGCCAATCTTATTGGATGGCAATGTAAATGCTGCATGTACTGTACTGTGTGTGTGTGTGTGTGTGTGTGTGTCTTTCACTTTCCTGCTGTACTAACCAAACAACACAAACAATTCTGTTCTCATTGTTTGGTTAAACAATTCATTCAAGAGTGAAAGAAAAAAAAAATGTTTGAATACAAAAATTGAATAAGCCTACACTGATAAATCGTCACATTAGGCAGAAGCCCTCTGGGCAAAGAGATGGGTTTGAATTTTAAGTTAATTTCTGAAAAAAAGAAAATACATCTGCACTGGCCTTGAAAAAATATTCTTCTCTCAGATGTGTACCCACAGTTCCAGCAATCACCAGAATCTTAGCTCCTCTGATTGCAAATGATAAAGTTGGTGGCATGACACATTTTAATCACAAAATAAATTGATTTCTGCTTGCATTAGATAAATCCCTCTGAATTAATTTAACATGAAGGACAATGTATTATGCCATCCAAGACACAGTATTTAAAAGAACTCTTGTAATGTACTGTAATGCTCCTATATGATCATTATAATCATCTCTTGGTCCTGTAGTATCTTCAGAATTGAACGTGTCATTATGCTTTATACTTCTAAGACTTTGTTGAGCTAAACAGCATATGGACAAACCTAATACAAGCCATTCATTTCTATAAGTGAAGTAGTGTGCAAATAGAAGCAAGAGCTGTTCTGCATATTAAAAACAAATCTGCACGACATTTTATCTGCATAATGTCAGGGGGCAAATGCAGCAGATTACAGAATGAATTGAGATGAGCTGAAATGAGCATGAAGCATATTTTTGTTCCTAGCATGCAGTTTTTGTCTATATTTGGGCATAAGAACATTTATTAATGCCATCACATTATGCCGTTGCACTTCAAAGTATTTACAGAATCATCGCCTGTGGTTAGGATTTTAAATTCCGAATAAATGCACAGAATCTAATCTGACAGATTGGAACAGAAGAGAGAATGTATGCTAGAACTAGGTAAAGGTTAGCATAGCCCCACAAGGCATCAATCTCCATGACAGAACACAACAGACAGATGGAAAGCAAGAGAAGTCCGGGATGGGGAGAGTAACTAAAGAGAGACTGATAAAGGGAGAAAAAGTGAGAGCGAAGTGAGAGTGAAGGCACATTTAAAAGGAGATGAGGTCTGGCTAGATCAATAGAGAAGTGTTGCTATGGCAACAAGTCAATGAGAACCATCATTGTCATGTTTTCTTCCCCTTTTTCTGTACCATCTTTGCAATAAAATAATCTAAATTTAAAATATATATATATATATAATTGAGAAGTGTCATTTATAAAAAAAAATAAATAAAATAAAATAGGAGCTAAAGGAAATGCACAAGTTTTTGAGCCTGAAGTAACATGACATGCATTGATGTGTCTGATTATAGGACCGGCAGCCACTTTCTGTTAACAATGTTTTGGACTTAATGTGAGGTTGTTGTTGCTAAATGAAAAAGTAGATGGATTAGAGTGAACAATGTCCAATCAGGCTAAGGAGCGCTCATCTGTAGTTTTATAAGAACATTTCTTTCTGCAGTGATCTTCAGCCATTTACAGCCACACTGTGCAAACACCCTTACAAACACATGAAACAATTTTTGTCTATACTGCGATTAAGTCAAAAATACAGAGTATAAGGTATATATGGACAGAACTAATATGACTTGTTCATTTGGCTTAAAAGGGGAAGCACACCAAGCACACCACACCAGAATGCTTATAAAGTGATGAAGCATTTACATGGTTGAGAGAATTGATTTACCATCGCATAATCTAGGTCTGTTACAAGTGTGTAGATTTAGGCCGATTTCAATCTAATAATGTTTAGTCGGTGTTTGAAAAAAATGGATTTAATGCTTGAATCAAAGCAGAATGAACTTTTAATGTGCATGTAAACCATAAATGTAGATTTAGGTATGGACAGTAGAGGCATGTCCCTACCAACAAGAACTTTTCCCATTTATATAATCCTATTGGGCAGTATATGCATTTTTTCTTATAAATCTATATGACTTTTTTGCTTATGACTTCTGAGCCATTTATCCCATATAACTTCTTAACTTAACTTCAATTTTCTGAGTGGATAAATGGAAAAAGGGGTGCTTGTAGTTGGTAGCGTGGGTTTTGACATAATGGTAATAGCTACTGTAAGCCGTTTTAAAAGCTAAACTCAGATTACACAGCTCTGTCCTCTTTCAGTCTATTGAGTTGCTACATGATTCAAGAGTTTCCTGCAGTAATAAAAAAAAAAAAAAGAAAGATTCATTCACCACAGAGCCAAAGCAACAATCATTAATCTTTCTTCAGACCATCATACATACATCACACATATAGTTCATGTCCTGTTCATGAACTTATAGTTCATGCCCTGTTCAGCAACAGCTCAGATCACTAACTGGAGATTTGAGCTATTGTTAAAATGTCATAATAGTGGAAGTTTATCATGCAGGCTTACTTTGCCTCCATTACATACACCAGTTTCACCAACACAATCAAGTAGTTGACCAGGATAGCAGATGGGGGGGGGAGACACACATCTAAAAATGTTTCATCTTCAATCCTTCTTGGTCTGTTCCCTCCTTACCTAAGTACATATCTAGTCAAAATCCAGAGTCAATATGGCCTCCGCTCTCATGATAGTCTACAGCTGACTGTTCCTTGGGTAAGGACAGAATAGGGCAAAAACTCTTTCAAATATGATGTGCCCTTCACATGGAACAATCTACAACCGCACTTGAAACTAACTGATTTAAAGACCCCTGGGGAATTCAACTCAATATTTAAAAAAAAAAAAAAAAAAAAAAAAAAAAAAACAGGAAATTGGCACCATTGGCCTGTGTCTTTGTTTTTAGATCTGTCAGGATGAACATGGGATAACTGTGGGTTATTTTCTGGACAAACCACTTGTTTTGAGTGTTGTTTATTGCTGAATATATGATTTGATTGTAATGTATTGTTGTTGAAATTTGTAATTGTGTGGTATTTATTGTGGCTGTTATGTTGTATTTATTGTGGTTTGCTATTGTTTTTTTATGCTCCTGTCTTGGCCAGGTCACTCTTGAAAAAGTGACCTCAATCTCAATGAGATTTTACCTGGTAAAATAAACATTAAATAAATGTCTGCCAAAGTTAAAACCAAACTTGCAACCTTGAAGTCATACTGACTGTGTGTATGCACTTAAAGCCAATCGCATATTCCACAAAATCAAACCCATGTATCGCATATACCCTCACAGGTAGACACAATACAAACCCTTAGCACTGACTCTCCATAGTTAGCTATTGGTGTGGTGGGTAGTCTCTTCCCATCACCAATACCTAAAGTAGTTATTAGCTACTAGAATTCATTCGGAGGGTACGTCGTATACAGCTGATACTCTAATCGCCCTGGATCTATGCAATCCATTTTTCAGCTGGAGAGAAGCAGCCGTCTTCCCTGGGCCCAGATGGTGTCATTACTGTGGTAAGGCTGAGTGATTATACACCGCTCACACTGGGAGAAACAATGGTTGAGCGTTCTATAGGCATCTTCCCTGACACACACTCCCTCCCACCCCTTCACACTTATCTCCTCTATTCCCTCACTCCCTCAATTCTTTCTCTTTTACCTCTATGATCCCATTTTCTTTCCTTTATAATTCTTCTTCTCCCTTTCTCAATTCTTCACTCATTTATTCAATGCTTGAGTTTTTTCTGCACCCTTCTTTTTACTTTCTCCTAGACAGCTTTAAAAAAAAAAAAAAAAAAAAAAAAAGTTAATACATAGAGTTCTGAAAGGCTCACATTTTGACATGTATCCACACACACAAACACACACACCACAATCCAAATTCAATGGCAGGTTGAGACAGGGGTGAGTGACTGGAAGCTGACAGGGTGGCATGGTCACAGCACATCAGCTGGAGCATTTGTCGCCAGGCAATCTTGTCAATCCTGGCTGGCAAGGAGAGAGTTGTGAGCGCAGTAATCTCTAAGACAAAGGTCAACAAGTTGAGAGAGTGATGGAGAGAGCCGTGACACACCTGTCACACCCCTGACAGGCCTAGAGTCACCATGAAGGTGATGAGAGGAGAGAGAGAAGGAGATAGGAAAGGAGGAGGCAGGGAGAGAAAGGCAGTGAAGGGAAACATTACCAAGGCCAGAATCTGCCCAAAAATATATGAAATGAAATAAAAGATAAAGGGAAGCAAAGAGAGCCAGTGATTTGAAACACAAAGGAATGGAGTGAGGAGTAGCTGGAGCTGTAGTCTGTGATCCACTGGGGGTTGGGAAACGGGCATCAGATTTTATTATTTTTCCCTTCATGGTCTATTTAGTTTGCCAGACCATGCAGCTTAAATACCCTCTCTCCTCCTCTTAGCAGTGGCAGTGCAAATTCATGTTTTAGACCAAAACACACACACACACGCACACAAAAACACACAGTAGATATATTTTCATTCATGCACATATAAATACCATACACACACTGACATTCAATACTTGAGAGCATTTCAGGTGATCTAAATTATTCATATGTGGAGTAAAACTATGGAGTTAAACATAGCATGTTTTGAGAGTTCTGCTTACATGCTTTCACACACTGTTACACTCATTACAAAAACACACACACAACAAATCATACCCTTTTAGACACACTCTTTTAGTTTTCCTTCTAAGCCATTTAATCTCTTACCGATCACTCACTTATATCCTAATAGTCCCTTTACATTTCCAGACTAATGACACACACTCCTCCACCATGATCCCTTGTATCAAAACCAATTCTTTCTGTTCCTTTTAGGGCTCACTCCTCTCTGTTTAAATGCTTCACCCTCTCTTTTCTTCTCTCTATCCTTCTTAGGCTTGTTTGGTAACCACAAAAGTTTGCGAACTACACAAATTCTGCCTGAGTATATTTGTCTGTCTCTCCCTTCTCCCTGTCCTCTTTCTCCCTTTCCAGTGGCAGAAAGCCTTCTTCATCTCTGGCAGAGGCCCACAGCAGTATCTGCTTATGTAACTCAGTTAGCTTGAAGTGTGCATCGCCCTCATTCTTTTCTCTTGTCTTTCTTTGTATGATACCTCCCTGTCTCAGCTGTTCCCCCTGCCATATATTATACCTATACCTTCCCCTCTGCTTCTTTTGCACAATTTTTCATTTAAGTGTCTCTTTTCATTACAATTGTCTCATTCTCTTCATATTTTTTTTTTATCTCATCACATCTCTTAGCCTAGCTCACTCAAAATCCGCCCCTACTCAATTTGCTGTCTGTGCTCATTTTCATTCTCTCTCTCTCTCGTTCATTCCCTATCTTGCACCATTCCTTGTCACACTTTCTCTTTTTACTTTCATTCTCTCTGTCTTCTTCACCCCCTCCCTCTCACATGCTCTCCTCTCACACCTCTTTCAGCATGTTGAAATGGGATCACACAATGCCAGTGAGGAGAAGGGGGTGGAGTGCCATTTCTACATAGTATTCACACTCCACTGGTGAGGAAGTGAGAGCGCTGCAATGTTTGGAGGGAGAAAAATATGTGGCAATATTTGTTACAGACATACAACTAAAAGTTATTCAGTGGCACCAGCTCACACTTCTGTAACTCCAGAATATTCAAGGGCATACAAAAAAAAAAGTACAGAAGCTAATGGCAAACTACTTTGCAACCTGCAATTCACTCCAAAATGGAAATGTGCTTAAATATTCGACAAAGCATCCAAAGTCATTACTTGATGCCATCCAGGATGCAGCTTTGCTACGAAGAAGCCACCTTGGTGTCTACATGCAACATGGCAAAGTGCCTAGACTTCTCATAAGGATGTGATGAGCGAGGAATGGTGCAGGGAGGAAAAGGAGAGAGAGAGGGATGGAGAATTGGTAATGCACTCCCCCAGCATACACTGAGCCGCATGGAGGAGCCAGATAAGACACCCTGGCCCCTACGCTGACTGCTGGAGTAAAGCCTCTCCACCGACGCGAACGATGACTGCAAGGCTTTGGCTGACGCCTTGCTCTATCCATCTATAGCCCAGTGATGCCTCTATTACAATGGCTGCCCCACAGCTACGTGGGCCCACGCCAGCTGCACAGGATTATAATTAGAGAAACCATGAAGTGCCCTGGACACTGGCAATTGATCTGACTCTGACAGCCCAATATTTCCACCAGGGAAATAAACCTCGGTTTGCCACTGAGGCAAAAGTGGGAATGGGGGTTGGGAGTGGGAGAATTGTGGGTGTAAAGGGTGGAAAGTGAAGAGTGAAATGGAAGTAAATCAGAGTGGGGGTTGTGAGAGTTTTCTCTGCGGCACTCTTTGTGTTTTCTCTTTTCTCTCTCTCTCTCTCCAGGTTTGTAATAGAAATGGAAGGTTGAGTGCTTATGAATATGTCTGTGCACATCAGTGTGTACGCACCAGTGTGCGTGTTTGTGTATCTGGACGAGCTTCAAGGCTTCTTGATTGAGCCTGAACTCTGTTTCCTAGTTTCCTCCATAGATTGAAATTCAAGTAGCACCTCCTCCTACCTTTACACAGCAAAGTCTCGTTTTGTTGTTGTGAGACTCTTGCTCTTAATCACGCTGAGCTTCGATGAGGGCCTTCCTGCTGATATGCAAGCAGGCACAGTGGAGTCTGAAGTAGGGAACTACACTTACCAATGTCAAACCCATCTGCTTTTCTATCTCTCAAAAAGCGATATGTTGTGCGGTGACAGTTCTCTACGGTAAGACTGAAAGCTGTTTTGAGTAAATCCAGGTCAGCCTGACAAATACACGGGTCTGCGTCGACATTTTGGGGTTGTTCAAATGTTTCCCGCTGTTGTTTCCTCTGAGGCTCTGCAGAGACTTTCAGCTTGACAGCATCACTACACATCCCACAAGTCTGCTGCTGCTGGGTCACATGCCCAGAGAGACAAAGAAATACAGAATTCAAGAGAGAAACTAGAGACAAAAAGAAGAAGCAACACAGAAGAAAAATGAACATGAGACTGGTTTTAAAGCTGAGAAATGTTGATTATCCATACTGGTACTGCTTTTTCATAAATATCTGTTCTGGGGCTTTTCTCACATATAGATATGTATGAGTTTCTACTTTCATTCCATGATTGCTATTGCTATTCACACATTCATATCTTTGCAATTATAGCTCAATGGCCTCTATGTAGCTGGATTCTTACTGTAGAGGAAGTGCATTGCATTTCAGAATAGAAGCATCTTTTACTAGCATTATCATAACCCTGGAATAAAATACACTGGTATTTCATTGCATATATTTTTTTTCCTTCTTTTGGTTCAATATTACACACAGTCTTAATGTTCTTTTTTTGTTGTTATTCACAAAAACAAAGCAAAATGTGTGATGAATGCGTGCTTTAAAGCAAAACTTTCCTTTTAAAACACAAAAAACACTTGAATTCCAAACTATGAAAAATGTATGATAAATATATAGTAATTATTTAATATTTTGTCATTTAATTATTGTTGTTCAGCTACAAGTTAAAGCCCTTTGAAATTCAACACAGAAGTGTCCAATTAAATGTGAATTCATCTAAATTATTCTCTGTCAATGTATTATTAATTGAATATCAATTTTGCATTGTAACATTACAGATGAATAAAGTATGAATGCAGCAAGATAAAAGAGAATTTGGTGCAACGGCATAGTGAGACCGGCCTAAAATTCTGTCAACCTGCCAATCAACTAGCTGTACGTGATAGGAAGAAAGAATGTTATAATAATAAATGATATGTTACCAGATACTTTAAACCTATGAGAGAGGGTAGAGGAGTAATGAGATTTTTATATGAGTTGGAAGGGTTGGGATGCTGTATCTTTGAATCAGAACCTCATTCGGAAGTCTGTTGCACGTACAAACTGATGTGATTTAATATTAAATCACTGCAAATATTTGAAATAAAAGTTTCAAATTCAAATCATTCACAGCAGGTAGTCTACAGACTCCCTGTAAAATTCTTTATCCAGTTTGCAAATGGTCTAATCATCAATTGTGCATTTTCCATTAACCATAACATTTGTATTTTATAATATTAAACCAGGACAGAAAAAGAAGTGTGGAAGGCCCAGATGCACAACTTCTCAGGAGGATAAGTACATCAGAGTCTGTAGTTTGAGAAACAGATGCCTCATATGTACATCCTCAGGTGGCTGCTTGCTTAAATTCCAAATACCATTTCTTCTGCAACAGTGAAAAGACGACTCTGAGATAGTTTTTTGAGTATTGATTTTTCTGCATCTTCTCCATCTCTTTCTTGAAATGTAGTTTTATTCCTTTCAATTTTATTTAATTTACCCTCTTAATTTGTCCTTTCATTTAATATACTCTTTCCTCCTTGTATCTGATTCTTATTTTATCCAATTTCTCCCTCTTTTTTTCTATCCCTGTGCTGCTCCGAGCATCAAGGCTATCCAAAGCAGGCACCCAGTGAGAGCTTCATATGTCATCTGCCGGGTGACAGTAATGGACTATTTCTTTTCATCTTCAAGCAATGCCTGCATTATCAGTGTATAAGATGTATGGCAAGACAATATTAATGGTCTCTTTCTCCCCTGCAAAATGAAAGAGGCTTCAGCAAAACAAACAATCTGCTCTTTCTTCTCAAGGCAACTGAGCAGGTATATCAAAGGAGAGTAAAAAATGACCACTGTGTGGGTTGTTTGTCTCCGTTGGGTCATGAGAGAAAGAATAGCAAGCGAGCCTTCGCTCACAGCC
The DNA here is from genome assembly GCA_014773175.1 of Lucifuga dentata. NCBI lineage: Eukaryota > Metazoa > Chordata > Actinopteri > Ophidiiformes > Bythitidae > Lucifuga > Lucifuga dentata. The sequence continues at coordinate 45,975 of VXCM01002996.1, read as the reverse complement.
TCAGCTTCTGTGTGATCTACAAACAGGATACACCCGCTGACTTCTGACTATGCTGCATGGAACTATGAATGAACAGTGACACTATATAGAAGGATGAAGCTTAAAGTAAAGCCAATACAGTATCAAAATGCTCAAGTAAAGCAGTATGCGGTGCTGACAATACAGAATATTGATAAGTAATGAAATCAATTGAAGCTTAAAATTTTGTGTTACTGTGCACTGTATCATCATATAGCTTATAACCAGTGTCAGCATTATGCATTCCCTTCTCAGTCAGGATCCATATCCATTCAGAATCAATTTTAGTGGCATTAAAGTACAAATCATTTAAAATACCTGAACTTACTAAAGCTAGTGACATTTTTGAGCACAAAGAAGGGACTGACTATCAGCCAGGTTTTAAAGGACCAGGCTCTCTCTTTCTGCATTACAACTAAATACACTGAAATAGAGGGTTTCCATGTGAATGAGTTGGTGCAAAGTGATTTAATTTCTCATGCAATGTGGTGGATTGAAAAAGGGTTATGGAGGCACATAAGAAGACAAAGAAGGCAGATTGAAATTAAGGCATGGAAACTGTTCGGCTAATTATAAAGCGTAAGCTTAACTGGAAACCAAAATAGTAATTTCATATCTATAAGACAGTGAATGCATTTTTATCTTTTTGTTTATCTGATCTATCTATACAGATCTACTTTTGAATGAGCCTCCCCCCCTTCTGAAAATTATGCACACAGAGCAAGACAGCCTGATGGAGATCAGGTAAGGAAAAGTGCATTAATAAATTACCCTTCCTGTCTGCTTCATTTTTGTCAGGATCTACTTTTCCGCTACTGATTTGGTGCCTTCATCCCAGCTTCGAATGAGGTCTAAACAGGAAGATGGAGCAGATTGAATTCCTTTTTATTTATTAGACATAGACATTTTAATAATATCAGTTTATTGGAAAGGCAATGCTGTATTCAGCTGTTTATAATGCTCTCACACCCTGGTAATGCATTGTAATGTATGGAAGGGCTATCTGCTGCTCTGGAGATATATTACAGAGGAAGATGCCTCCCAAGCAGGTTATTAAAAACACAAAACCATTAGCTGGCTGAGCTGGGGCACACTCCTCCGCCAGTCCACTGATCTCCTCACTGCTGGCTCCTCCTGAGAACCTAAATTTAGACAGAGTATCCCTGACATACACACATACAGCATCATACGGTAGTCTACACACACGCACACCTATTAATAGCACATTTCCATAACAGTGACCTATTTGTTTGGTTTCTAAACTGTCTGGGCTACACATTTTATATAATTCCCTATGTGCAGAGCATTTGGGATTAAATAAGGCACAATATGAAGAGGAGTTGTCACTAAGAGAAATCTGACTTCACATGCCGTGGTAAAAATGTTCATCTGTACAAAATGGTCTACTGCAGACTACTAGCTTGGCCTATATTGGAGAACAGGTCCTTTGCCTTGCTGTCTATTGATAGAAAATCCAGAAATTGGATGGATGTACTTTATTTAAGCAGGCCTAATATAAAGGAGTCCTGTCTGGTCTTAGACAGACTGTTTGTAGGCTACGTTTTGGCTCCAGGGAAGCCTGCGGCGCTCTAGCACCCACAGTCCCGAGAGGAGTGCCGCCACCGCTGAGTGAGGAGAAAAATGGCTTTGAGACGCAGAGATGGAAATATGTAGAAAAGAGGAAGGGAGAGAGCAAGACAAAGGGGGAGACAAAAAGAGGGAGAGAAGAGGGATAAATAAAAGGTAGGCACAGACAATGTGCACTCAGACAAACAGATCTTTGAATATTTCTATCTTAAACATAAATGGGTACAGCATAAGGATCAAAAAACAGAATGCCATATTATCATCTGTATGTGATTTAGTAGAAAGGATGGTATAATGCATCATCATCATCATCATCATCATCATAACACCCAGTAATTAGCCTCACAAAACAAAACAAAAAATACATTGTGGACCAAAAAACTTTAATGGGTCAGCAGCTCAGGCAGGGAGAGCTGAATACTACTATTACAGCCAGGCTCACATGGGTTCAGGTAATTCAAAGCAGTTCGGCAGCATGACAAAAGACATAAATCAAAGGCATGCATTTTGGTTTATACAAAGGCTGAGCTAAAATTACAGGTCAGAAAAGCAATTACTCTTTTCTTAGGCTGTCAAATCGAATAAGAAATGTGTTTTAGACAAAAGACGGAAAGCAGTCTACTAGATGGGTGTCATAACACACTGGAGTTTTGCCCTGAGGTGATAAGATTTGTTTTGCCTTGCAAAAAATATTTTCTTTAATGTGCATTTTTCACAGCAAAAGGTCTATGGCTTGCATTGAACACATTTCACTCAGGTCGCATGTACTGAATTGTGGATCACTTCACTGATAATATACACTCCCTTTCAACCCCCGAAGGCCATGCAGAAAAGAAAAGTTTATATCATTGAGAACTGGGTACATTCATAATTCATAATAACGAGAAACAGACAAGTTTACATTGTGAAGAAATGCGCCTGTGCTGCTGGATGTTTCAGCACCATGGACAGCACCACGGACAGCCGAGCATAGCCCTTTGGATTTTAAATGTAATATTAAATGGCATTAAAATATTATCCTTAATGTGTTGTGACATGAAAAACGCATTCAACACAGAATATTAAATGTCAAACATATTTGATGACTAGTTCAACCTACAGCAACATAACAACATAAATGCCACTCCATTATCATTCTAACACCCTGTGATTATCCTGCTCAAAAACAACACATAAGCAAACAAACAAACAAACAAATTAAAATTGCAAGCTACAAAAGCATGTAGCCCTGATTTTGGAAGCGAACGCTCCAGTTAAAACCTCCATCTGTTAAAACGCATTCCCGAGGTGCTCCTAGAAACTGTGAAAGCCCACGCACAGAAAACTCTGCCAGGAGAACAAAGACAAACATTTCAGAACCCCTGTGCACCTCTCGCACCACAGCGCATGAAGAAGAAAAAAGCTTTTCCCCCCTGCTAAATATATTGGCATGACGTGGGAGCATGTGGGCTGGTGAAAGCTCGAGATGCAATGCTTTACTTCAACACAGCTCTGCAGTATTAAGACAAAAATCTCATATCATTTCCCCTTTACTCCAAACTGTACTCACATTCCCACTACACATAGCCTAGTTTGGTAGGATACATTTATCTGAGAATATTTTTTTTTGAGGGGGAACAGTGAAAAATATATTATAATGAATAATTTCATAAATTTTCTAATAGCTTTGTTACAGCGGACTACAAAGAGATTTAAGCACACTGAAGCCTAAGATTCAATGCATTTAAAACTCTGGATACCCAGTGTTCCCTTGCTGTCTGTATTCCTCTCCAAAAATATTTCAATACAAAAATAACCACAGCCCCCAGTCTATTCATATTTACAGTCAACATCAAAGAGGAGAGGCAACGCATTAGTGCCCATTTTGGCTCAAGGGGAGAATCCATTTTCACAGTTTCTCAACAGGAGAGAAAACTGCCTTCATCTTGTAACCCACAGCAATCTTAAATAACCCCTAAACTGTTTTCGACAGCCAAACAAAGCCATTTCAAGGCTATGATCTTAATTCGATTCACTCTTGCCTAATAGGTCTCATTCAGAGGACCAAAGGAGCTTAAGGTTTACCTCACTAGGCTCAGAGACACAGGACACACAAGGCCCCAGAGATGTGCCATAACATGTTTGATATACAGTGGGGTCCAAAAGTCTGAGGCCACATCGAAAATCCGTGATGGTTTCCATGTAAAACTGGAAACTAATCAGAAAGTCTGACATCACAAGAAGCTCTTTGGAACATTTCAAATCATGCTGGGATAACTTGGGTCATCAGGTTTTGCACAAAATTGTGGAGTCCATGCCAGGTTGATGCATGCTGTCATTAAAGCAAAAGGAGGGCATACCAAATACTAAGATATTCTGACATTCATGTACATTTTTCAAAGATTAAATTTTTCACTCAAATTGTTAAGATGACATTATCATTTGTAATGACAAATCTTGTATTAAATTCAAAAAGAATGCAACATAGAAGCATTTTCACAGTGGTCTCAATTTTTGGACCCCACTGTACGATGCACAAAGACAAGCACACACACACAGATGCAAAATACAAACACATTCTAATTGTAGGTTTTAATACCAGGCACTACGAAGGTTATTATTTTAATGATGGAGTATCACTCAAGTCCAATGTTAACAACATATGAGCCAAGTTAAATCAATGTCAAGTCAATGTCAAACCCTACAGAGGATGAATATTTATTCATGAAACCCTGCAGAACCAGTAACCAAGTAATGCAAGTTCATCAAAGTAAACACACAAAACACAATCAAGTAAAGTCTATAAAGTCTATATTAATAACCAAAACTATGAATACTTCAAGTCACAAATAAACTTAAACTAGCATACCAGTGATTCTGAGCCCAATAAATACAACCCACATACATGTTACATTAATGCCAACCATTTTCCAAAACATGCTACTGGAGCAGTATATTTTAGATTTGTTTTTCATACCTTCTAGGAAGCCATTGGTTTCAGGTCATTCCATGACTTGATAAGATGGCTTTTGTCAAGAAATTAAAAACGGCCATCCCTTCTATATTCAGATGTACATTTTAACAGGCAAAACATTAAATTTTAAGGTGGGTACATCACCTGAATATTTGATTTTGAAAAATTAGGGGATGTGGCAAAATAAAAGGAAAACTAAAATATGGTTTTATGTTTTGGAAAATGGTTGTCAGTAATATAACGTGTATGCACGTAGTATGTATTGGGCTCAACCATGCAAAATCACTGGTATGGTCCTTTAACTTCAGCTTGAAACCAAACATCCTTAGTACATTCCTTTACCACTGAAACAATACAGATTATTCAGATTGAAAAGGAAAACCAATTGGTTCTAAAGAAATCATCCGCCCTTGAATTTCTGTCTTTAACATAAATGTTTCTGTGACTTAACAGGCATTACCTCAGTCAGTCAGGTAAAGTCTTGTCAGCCAGCAGTGCAGTATTCTGAACTGGCGATCTCTGTTGGTGATGGTATCCAGGATGAAGGAATAAGACATTTCTAGCAGGATTGGTGTGGACAAGTCGAGATGGACTCGAGCACTTCCCTGTCATCTCCCATTTCTGCTACACTATTGCTAAAGTGTACTCAGTGGGCTGCACCAAGAGGAATAAATCCAACTATTCAGAAAGCATGTTTGTGTATAAAAGGTATGTGACTAATGATGTGCATTGTGGAAACCATAGAGTTATAATCATCATCAACATTATCACAGCCCCTCACCTTTACAAAACCTGAGCATCTTGCCTGGGTCTACAGACACCTTGAACTAACCCATGAATTTAAGGCTTAATTCCATAACTTATTTTTGTCAATATTACAATGTTTGATCCACATAAATGGCAGACCTTGATGTCATCTTCTGACAAAATACAAAATAAAGAATGGAAGAGGAAAAAGAAAGAAAGGAAAATTTCCAAACTAAAACAAGAGTGAATGATGAGTTCTGAAGATGGCGCATGCAGACTAGCAAGAAACAAAAGGGAGGATATGGAATTCAAAGACAGTGGAGATAATGCACTCGTTTATAATGATGATTCATTATGGGATTGACATGTTTTCATTCAGCATTACATGTGTGGCTTGAGGCGCACATCTTGATGAGTTAGTGGTTTAATCAAAATTTTTCTTTGACAGAAATGTTCACAAACCGATGAGGCGGTCCTCGTCATATTGTTCATAAGTCTTAACAAACAGGTATGAGTTAATTCTGAAGTGAATAAAGACAAGTTTCAAGTCAAGTCCAAAGTCCTTTTTTTTGTTGTTGTTTTTTTTTTTGTTTGTTTGTTTGTTTTGTTTTTTTGGAAATCTAGTCCATTTCCAGCACAAGCTGCTTATTGGATTGCCAGTCCTTGTGTGACACTAAGAGATTTTGTCCACCCCAGCTAAAACAGAGAAAAAAAAAAAAAAAAAAAAAACACATCATTTGAAATCAGCAAAAGGGGGATTTAAAAATGTTTGTGGTTTTGTTTGAAACTGGGAACAGCTTTTGCCTCTGGTGATGATTGCTGTGAACATCATTCACTGTGGGCTTCAGTGACTAAGTCTGCATCAACAATACAAGATCTCTTTTTATTCAATTCTGAAAATTTTGCCATTTATAAAAAGCAAAAATATTTCAGGGACTTAAAAGAGATTAAATCTGTGACTACCCAAATGCTCTGACAATGTGCAAACCAATAATATGTGTCTGTTTAGAGGCTTGAGTTGATGTTTTTGGATACCTTTTTTCAGTCCAATGAATATCCTGTCTCCACATGTCAAAGCAGCAGGAAAAGATGCAGCACCCAGGGCTTTGTTGTTCTCCCTAATGCGAGTTAATCTGGAGCTTGTCACATCAAACACAGGGACATCTTAGGTGTTATGTAGATAGTGTTAATAGAAACTTAGCCCAGCTTAGTCCCTGTGGGTCCCTCTCTCGCCTTTTCATTTGGAGGAAGGTAGATAGGCCAGCTTCCCAGCCTTCTGTGTACCTTTGCATCCACCATAGCCCTAGAGGCTTCCTATTAGAAAGGATTTGTCTTACAAGCTCTATGTGCTGCCGCTCTGAAAAATAAAATAAAAACTGAAAAACATCTTACTAGGTGTGCTGAACTGCATTTGGCCCTTGCTTCCTAATGCTGTTTGTCAGTAGCTTTGTAGCAGCTATCTTATTCCCTCATTTCAAACCAACTATGCTGGTCTGCCAGCATTTTTTTTTTTTTTTTTNTTTTTTTTTTTTTTTTTTGCACACCTATACAGCCATATCTGTACAGCAAAATATGACTCCATCAGACCGACAGCCCCACATCAAGCTATCAAACAGGCTCTACCATCATAGCTCCACTCACACATAACCCAAGCAGTATGTCATTGTTCTTGTTTATTGCAGAGGGAATAGTTCTTTCTGCCTATTTGGTTTGCAGCAAATAAATAAATAAGCCTGGATTTACAGCTCAGCGATCCTATGTTTTGATAGGATAAGGCTGAAGTGGTCTGACATTTGCTTGATATTTGTAATTTCTTATTTTCTTTTAGTAGTGCTCCATACTGATCCTTCGATAACCTGCCATCTCTTCTGCCTTTATTACTGTACGTCCTATTTCTGTAAGCTATAGCCAGGCCACTATCAAACATCTTCTGTATAGCAGCATTGACAGAGAGAGAGAGAGAGAGAGAGAAGGCTTTTATTCTCTGTTCTTTGCCACAACCTGAAATATGCCCCCGGCAGAGGAACTATAGCTGGCCAGCATACACCCACAGGGCTCTCACTATGGATGGAACTATAATAAATCTGGCATTATCAGATCCTGGTCATTCAACAGACACAGCCTAAGTGCTCTAAGATGTGTCAGAGGACATGACAGACTTTCACTACCTCACTGATGACTTCCCATTTATCCTGTGTAAAGTTAGTTAAGTCTATCAACTAGCAGATCAGAGAATTCTAGGAAGGAGATACCAGGGAAAAAGAGGTAGATGAAGAAGCAGGCAGGATGGAAGGCTAGATGAGTAGGATAGAGGATTTGGAGAACATACTATGCCCTTTCCTCAGCTTTAAAGAGGAGCACTGAAGAGCAGTGTTTCAAGAATATATTAAGACTGCAGTAAAAAAAAAAAAAAAAAAAAAAAAATGCACCCATGAGGTGAGTCATTACAAGCTGAACCCATCAAGTTAATCAGAGATAAATTTGCAAGTCATCATAATTTCAAATGTTTTAAAGATGGAATAAAAGATCAAAGAATCAACAGAACTTGTCTAATGACAAAGATGTAAAATAGAAAGCATGGAGAGGCAGAGAAGAGAGAGAGAGACAGAGAGAGAGAGAGAGAGAGAGAGAGAGAGAGAAAAGGGAGGGTTTGCATAGCTTGACATATCTGGATGGACAAAGGAGCAGCTTTCTAAGGTCAGCGAGGCAGACATGCAGGCACATAGAAGCTGGCAGGAAGGGAAACAGGAAAGCAGCCAGCCAAACTCTATATGCTGCCGCAGTGTCATATTCATAAATATTGAATCAAGAAAAAAGGTAAAATAAACTCTGTAAATAAATGTGCTGTCTCTTCCTCTGCTCCAGCGCCTAATAGATTGTGCCTGTGCAAATCTTCACTTCAGTGTATATTTATGCACGTACACTTATTTAAGTCATGTGGCGGTCCATGTTGCCATGGTAATCATTTGCCTGAGGACCATTAGTGATGTTGCATGATGGTGATGATGATGACAATGATGAGAGACAACTCTATTCTATCTCATAGAAACACTCACAAGTGTTCATCCTTATGTTGGTGTGTCTGAGTGAAGTCAGGTACATTCATTTCCTGAAATTCTGCAACCATTAAAAGCGTAGCTCCAAATTTAGAGACACTTTATATGCTGTATGCCATGAAACAACTAAAAAGAGAAGCATGGCATTTTATGCTATACAAAGTGAGCTTCAAATGCAATGAGAGTAAAAAAGCAATTTCATTTCAGCATCAAAAATCTGAAGCAAAATATAAAAACAGATATTGCTGCAATGACCGTGCACAACCAACTGTATGGATGTGTGCATTTACTTACTATATGCTAGTAGATAATCTTTGCAATTTATTAAAATATATATTTGAAATTATAAATATTTTGGGCTACATTCACGGCTTTGTTTTTCTTTGCAGAAACACAAGGACTTTCCCCATGATTTTTTATTATCACGAGGATATCAAAATCTGTAGCAGAAATCAAAACAGTAGCCAGCAGTGCTGCACTGCAAAGGCCGAGGTGACAGAATGAAGTTTATAATTGCAAATCAGAGTTTTGTTTGAATCCAAATCGTTCAAAATACAAGTCATCTTGGTTAGCAGTTAGCTCAATGGGCTGTTTGCAAATTAAAGTCTTGCACAGGTTATAAAATGGATGCTTAAATGAAAATAAGAGTATGGAAATCTGTATAACATTTCTCCTTTGAGGCTTAGTGGAGCTCTTACCACAAAAATAATTTCCATCACATAACTGTGAGAAAGAGAAAATCATAAATATTTGTTATATATTTCTAACTATGGAAAGCAGCTACAGTCCCTTTTCATTTATCCCTTCTCAATATGGACTTTACGAATTATAATATTAGAATATCGTTTAAAATAGTATCAGTCACATTACAGTCATTTATGTAAAATGATAAAGGCTAATATTTTTGTTATAATGCTTACATATCAGGCATGAACATACTATTTTATTTAAAATTGGAATGCACAGTATTAGGCTCAGTTTAAGGTACAGTAACTGCATCAAATTGGAAGCTATATCAAATAGAACTGTTGTACTTAGTGATCATTAATTAATGACTATGCTCTGCCATGCACATTTCCATGAAGGCATTCAACATTGGATGAGCATATTGCCACACATTTAAATTGATTTTGGGCTGTTTAAAAGATTATTCTTGTCAATATGTGTGTTTAGCATCTGCGTACATTGCTGTTTGTTGGCTGGTTGCCTATAGAATTTGTATTGTATTGTTTTTTTTTTGTTTTGTTGTTTTTTTTTTGTTTTGTTGCAAAGGACTTTTTACCATTATAGCTGTACATTGGACATATATTTTATTACAGTATATTAAGACGGCCACCCAAGTTACCACAGTTACATGGTGGGTAAGTATACTGTCATAAATTCAGTACCGAAGGGCAAAAACAGAGGAAACGCAGGAATAAGATGCATTGCTTTGCTGCAGTGTTGCATCCAGAGAATTGCTGGAGGAAGTTTTACGGCCCCCATCTGTACCATGTATTAATATATTGACAAAACTGGCAAAACAATAGACTCTGGTTTCATATGAAAAAACATGGATTATCTGGGGGATCTGCAGGGATCAGAACAGCATGATTGCTTTGTTTCTTTAATCTTTTGTACATTTTGATTTTCCTAAGTCCTTTTCTCTATTTTTTTCTTTCCCAACGCTGACTCTCAGACTTCCAATAAGGAAGCCAGAGAGGCAGTGTTTATTCAACTAGCAAGCACCACACTGACAATCTAATGATTGCCTCTGGGAGGCCTTTGGACTTCATCATGGGATTGTACAATGAAAGGACTACAGCTGTGCTGCTTTTCTCAGATCTGGTCTGATTCATTCAGGTTAAAACCACTAGTCCTGATCAGGCAGTGAGACCCTCCATCAATACCTCCCACCCTCCATTTTTCTCTCTCCATTTCACTCTAACTCACTCTCCATCTCATTTCTTCATCTTCACAACTCAGTGATTCAAATATCTTTCCTCTTACTTCTCATTCCATTTCACAGATTCCCTGTATTCTGCCCAGCCAATCCCTTCTTCTTTTGCCTCCTTTCTTTTATCTGCATCTCTTTTTTCTGCCTCCTTTCCATTTTCTCTTTTCTGCCCCCATCCGACTTCACAGAGCCATTTCCTGCCTGAGAACTTGCAGAGAGTGCATTAAAGGATGCACAGCGGTCAACCCTGCAGAGCAGCATTACTCTAAATGGCAATCCCCAAAATGTGGTCCATGTATGCGAGTGCTACAGCTCAGCAAGGACCCAGAGGGATCCAGCTACAGTGGGAGACCATGCTGTCTGGGCTCCACACTCTCCCTCTTACACAGAGTGACATATAAACACACACAAGCACGCATGCCTATACATACATAAATGCTGAGCTCCATGTGTGACAAACCCTTCATGGGCATCAGATACGGCCCCATCGTTTTGGGGTGGGAGAGAATTTAGAGTTTCACCTGAATGTGAGTTTGCTGCCTGGAAGACATCCAGTATACTGTTTTACTCTGAATTATTAAAAGCTGCCTCTAATTGCAGCTGGGACTGAAATAGTTTAGAAGCCACAGACTATAGCTGTTGGCACATAACTATATAATTTATATTTCTTATGAAAGGCTTTAAGGCTGCATTGATGGACAGAACAGAAACACTCCAATGACATGTCAGATGAAATCTAAGTACAGAATTTTTTTAAAACTCCTGCAAAAAACACTTGCAGAACTATAATACAAAGAAATGATGTGCTGAAGTGCTTAGTGCTTGATCTTGCAAGATCTTGGAAGCTCGGCTGTACACAATGTCCAAGCGTTCTGCGGGGCAGACGACAGAAGCTTTCACCACTAGTGATCACCCTCACGCTATCTCCCTGAGAGCCCCTACTGACAGTCCTCCTCTGCAATGCAAATACCCACTTCCACATGAGCAGGCCCATCACTGGCACTCCCCATGCACTTGTATTATGTGTCATTACCCCCAGGGACCCTCACACACTGTCCCTCTCCTCTATGCCTCATGCTCCTGCTGCTATCTAGGATGGAATGGGGGCTGGGGTTTAAAACAAATCAGGTTGTATGACTGCTGCTTTGGTAGCCATGATGGAGGGCTGCCACGGGCTGTTTCTACTCATGCCTCCTGTCAGTCACCCTCCTCTCCTTGCCCTCCAGGCATGTGTACTGTATTTCATTAGTCCTGATTTTTGCTGACAAATGCTGGCTGTCGTGCTGTGAAACCCCTTACCCTCTCTGTGGACACGACGCCACAGCACGGCTAGATCTGCTTTATAAATGAGCTCCCTCCGGCTCTGCAACACAACCACGGAAGTTGGCCTGTCTTTTCAGTCGAGGGCACAGATATCCGTGCCATGTGTACGGACAAACACATGGACACACAAACATGCACACACTCATACAAAAAGGGGTTGTTGTTTTTTTTAACACTGAAGATATGACTTCGAGCTGTCATCGTGACCTGCACCCCCCCCACCTCCTCCTCCTTCCTCTCTCCTTTCTCAATATTTCATCCATTCTGTCACTTCATCCCCCGCTAATCTCTCACACACTTCTTACTCATCCCCCTCTCTCTCCCAAAGGCACAAGGTCCAGCCAGTGAGATGTCAGCAGCGATTAGCCATGTTGGGTGATGCGTTTTAAGTGTGTCCTTCATTACTGAGTAAAGTGACATGTTCTCAGCTACGCTTGCCTGTGCCTCCTAACTGTCATCTTGTCTATTTGAATATTCAGTTTTTGGCAGATAATCTCTCCTCCTCTCCCTGTATATGCTGCACACACAAACACATGCACAGCCCTCTATTCAGTGCCATATTATCATCCACCTGTGCACTCCTCCCAAGCATCTCACTCTTTATCTTTGTGTCTGCAGGCAGTGGCACACCTGTACCAGCCTGCACAGGGACTAGGAGATGGATTGTCAGTCTGAGTATCTGGGCCCTCCTGCTCGGCTCTGCACAGCAATGCCCGCTGGCCTGAAATGAAACCAGACTCAACTGGTTCGGCCCGAGTGAAGGGGATTATTACATGTGATCTAACTGATATTACATCATTTGAATAAGTATCAAAATGAATCAGACCAGCATGTGTTCATCTGGTTTGACAGCAACATTCTAAGTCAAAAACAAGCCTACCTTCTAAACCCACAGACACACACACTTTCCCCATTAGATAAACAACCCTCAGCTTTGTAACCCAGATCACAGCTGTGTCACATGATTGAATCTCACAGACAGCCGGGCGAGCAGTCTCCGGCCACAACCAGAAATAGGTTAAACAGGCTAAAAATATCAAAAACATTAATAATTCAGTTTTTTTTTTTACTAACCTGTACCACGGGAAAAAAAAATAGCACACTTCTCACTGTGAAGTGGCTTAATGGGCAGGGTGCGCAGGGGATTATTTTGGTATTCTGAGCTATGTTTCCTTCCATGAGATGGCTGGTGAGTGGGAGGGAAAGGTGATGGCAGTATTGTTCATCATCAGCGCTAATGTCACAGTTGCAGTCAAAGCACGATCATCTGTAACTCGAGTCCAATGGACTTTTCTAAGTTTTGTTATTTCAGTCTTACATTCATCATTTGCTTCACACCTGAAAACAATGACTTTTACATCACACTGTTTGACTAAAATAGCTAAAACTTTTTTACAGAAATTTCCGGTTCTGTCCCAGAAAGATTTATTTTATTTAATGTTATCTTATTATATGTTTTGCTTATTTGACATTGTTAGGCATTTGGGACAATGTACATGTATATTTTACCAGATATAGCTAAAAAGATACCTTTCATCTGTGGTCCCAGGGATCCCCAGTGACTGTTCCACACAGTGTGGAAATAAACAATAAAATGCAGCCATTTCAAACAGAAGAAAACAACATTAATTCCCAATGGAGCAACTCAACATCTATAATGTATCTCACAGCATTAACGCCCTTATCTTGTGATAAACCAATATAAACTGTACCTTGTCTGTAAATACAATATGAAACTGAATGCTCAAATCTGCAAAACAACTAAAATATCTTTGTTTGTAAAATTAATTGGTTTTCCAATGCAATAATTGCTTAGTACAGCTTCAAATGGCACAGCAGTATTTGAATGAAATTTCATGATGAAACACATTTTTAATGTTTCACTGGCTGTTGTTTATTCTCCAAAGGCAGGTGCAGAGTGCAGATCCAGCTCTTTGCTAAATATCCTCGGAAGCCATTCCCCTGGGGAGAAGAAGGCTTCTCTAAATATGTGTCTAATCTACCACACAGAAAAGCAAGACAAACAAAAGGGAGGGGTGCGTGCATGCGTGTGTGTGTGTGTGTGTGTGTGTGTGTGTGTGTGTGTGTGTGTGAGAAGGGGCAAGTGACGAGAAAGAAAAAGAGAGACATACAGACAGAAATGCTGTAAAAGAAGCAACACTGATGGCTTCAACAGTTAGCCCTATATATTCTACTCTATTTCTAGTCTCTGTGCTTAAGGGTTGTGTATATTCCTGTTGAGCACGTCTGTCTGTGTGCGAGTGCACGCTCTTGGGGATGTGGGGATTAAGTTCCCTCAGGAGCACTCTGGTACAGCAGCTCTTTGCTGTGCGTGCATTACACCAATGTGCCATTACAGTAGTTGTACGCACATAAACACACACCACATGCACACATCGAAGCTCAAAGAAAAACACTTTTGTCATGCTTATGTACTACTGTCACTGGCACTGCAGTAATACTTCTGTGTGCTGGTGTAGCACTGTGCAACCTATAATAAGCACACATCAAGATGAAACTTCATAAGTGGTGTCACGCATCCTGACAGCCTGGCTCACATGTGCATACTCGCTCGTATGCAATAACCGCCCTCTCTTCCTGACTTATTTCATGACACCGCCTGCTCTTTCTATTAATAGGTGCAAGTTGGCTTGGCTAATAACCTCAGAGACAGGCTGGACCACAGACATAAAGCCGTTAGAGTACCAGAATCCGCAAAGCCCTCTTTATTGTCATCTCAATGCATCAACAAAGGTTATGAAAAAATAGACCTCAGAGACAAAGAAAGTCAGGAGCTGTCACATTCCCCAACACACACAGAGCTGTACTGACTTTTTTCTTTAAAGATTTTCTTTAAAGGAGAAGTTCTGCCAAGGATACTGTTTAATTTTCTTAATATACATCTTCTTTGTATCCTTCCATATGTATTCAGTAATTACAGAGGCACAGAGATCTAATGAGAGTCAAACCCGAAGGGAACATTTCAGCTAAATATGCAATTAAGTAATTGTTGAGCACTAGGAGGCAGACTCCAAACTCACAAACACACAGCCCCGATATAGGCTGCCATCATGTTAGCAAACACTAACACAAATAGCAGTCGTGAGACACAGAGACAGGGTTTTGGAAATCTGACGAATATCTCTTTTTAGGTCTGTTTTGTCTCCAACGACTCCTGGGCCTTTAGCTTGCTGCAGTTTATATTCATTTTTGTTTAATGTCCACTTTTTAAATTTGGGCTCTATGCCTTTTTTCTTGTAAGAGAATGAGAGAACATGAGAGAGGAGAGGAGTAGCTGATTTTTTTTTTCTCAGATCAAGTTAAAAAAAAAAAAAAGTATCCTGTACAGTTCATAGAGCTGAAGGCATATTTTATAGAAGGAAAGCTACACTTGTAACGTCCTTCCTGATAACACACACACACACCTTCGCGTTGGCCAAAGGCTAAAAACTAACGAGTCCCTTCTCTCTGGCTGCAAGGCCTCCAGTCCTGCCAGCACCGATTGGCTTCATACTGACGAGACCGTCCCGCCCATAACCCCTGCCCAGTTAACACAGGCACACACATTTGCAAACATACACTCGTATGACTCCAACCTTTATGCAATGTAGTACTGAATTATTCAGGCTTTGTGGAAACTAAGGAAGCACGCTGGGTCCAAGATGATGAACAGGTGGATAGCATGCAAACAAAAGTACAGATGCGTAGATTTATGGGTGAGTTTTTGTGTCTGTGTGTGTGTGAGAGAGAGAGAGAGCACACTAAGGAGCAACCCCATGGAACGGCAGTGATTTCCACAGCACAAGGTCGCCCACTTTCCACAGCACAGCCATGTACTGCTCCGTGCTCCTCATGCATCCTATTATGGCTAAGCTGAGCTCTGTTACACACACGCAAATACAAAATTCTACAGTATATGCACACAGACACACACCTACCCACAAACACATGCATATGCACTGATATCACAACTCTACGCAGCAGACTACGAGTGCATATACGTGCGCAGCAAAGGCCACAGTGCAGGAGTAAGAGAGCGGCAGGGACAGAAATGGAGACAGAGGGAGAGGGAGGCAATTGAGAGGGAGGGGATTTACTTAGAGTGTTGACATTGCTGTAGCCCACATGTGTGTGCCAGAGCATAATCTTCTCCCTGCTCTCATTGGGTTTTTAATGCGGGTACTATTTCCATAAACCTGCCTCCTGAATCACTGCCAGCCTCTTACACTCTCCCCAGGTCGAGCTGTACTAATACCAGCAGTAAACACATGCAGCAAACACATATTCACCAACACCTCTCCAAGACAATCACTGTTATACACCGTGCTAGCGTGATTAAAAAAAAAAAAAAAAANGGGGGGGGGGCATGTTTTGCTATGCTACAGCAAACAGACTTGCTGCAGTGGTTGAGATTATTTCTCGGATCTGCTGGATTTGAGGAGCGGCCATGAGAGGATGGAGAGTTTGAGGAGAGAGAGTGTGTGTGTGTGTGTGTGTGTGTGTGTGTGTGTGTGTGTGTGCACCTCTAGTGTATTGAGCTTGTGTAGAATTTTAATCCGTTTCTGTTCTGTATGTTTTACAAGAACAAACAATGGCATAAACAGGTCATAAGGCAAACATTTCACTATGTCCTGGTCATCTTCAAATTATATACCTGGTGACAGGTAAGGAATGATACTGGTTTTAAAAATAACACACATACACGCACACACACACACGCATTAACATACACATAAATAACAGAAGCACACATATGGTTATGTAAAATTAAAGGTAGGTCATCAGCAGCATACAAGTACAAAATAGCACATAAATAATATATCTGAGCCTTGGTGTCGTGGGCGGTGTGTGTGATCACGGCAACCTGCCATGTGCACATGTTTTTCTTACCACCTTTATGCACTGCTATCTGTATCCACATAGGGGTGACAACAATGCCAAACAAGCCTACAACACACACACACACAGCTAATAGAGCCAAGCAACACACCTGGTAACATGTCAGAGCTTTTCCTATTCAGTGGCCAAACTTATGTCAGGCATTAGTGTCCCTAAGGCTCCCATCACACTGTTCCACAGTGTCTATATTCCACTCCAGTAAACTTTCATTAGACCATACTGTTCCTTTCAGCTGTTAATGTCTAACATGGTGACATGGATAATAACATCCCAAAAATGTCAATTTTTTTTAATCATAAGGGGACACTGGGATATAAATTATGTCTTTGTATGTGTGTGTGGTATCAGGTGAAGCATTCCAGGTGTCGTGTGTGCTGGCACGTGTGTATGCATGTGCTTGTTGCTGCTCCGTATTCAGGAAGGGGCTTTGCAAGAGGCTCCAGACGTGTTATTATGTGTCGGAATATAATTTTTATACTGAGTATTTTTGCATTGTGGTAAGCACAGAAGGTTTTGACATCAAATCATGGATATGGATGTGTAACCCCACCAGTCAGATGACATTCAAATCTCCTTGCAAGGAAACAGCTATGCAGGAGTTTATGACTAAACTGCAGAATTAGTAACTCATAACTCATCTCCTGAGGAATCCTTCTTTACATTAATTACAGCGTAGCCCACAGCAAACTGCAGGATTCTGCAAACTAACAACTGGCATATCTACTTACCATCAAGCAATGAAGCAACAGGGGTCATTTCGCAAAAGATTTAGGAACAGGATGGCTCAAGAGAGGAGAACAGCAGAGGCAATGGAAGCAGTAAACCACTCAGAGTATATCAGAGTATATACACAATAATGTATATATCTATAGAGACAGATTGGCTGCCACACACTGCCTGTTTCCTTGGACCACTGTGTGTGTGTGTGTGNCTATAGAGACAGATTGGCTGCCACACACTGCCTGTTTCCTTGGACCACTGTGTGTGTGTGTGTGTGCGTGAGCATGTGTATGAAGCTGAAGGGAAACCTGGGCAACAGAGCAGCCTCGTCCGTGAGGCCTGACACTCATCACCGTCTTCCTGTTACATTTCTATGACACGCTCTATATCAGGAAGAGCATTAGCTGTGGTACAGCGAGTAAGGAGGGAGACGGGAGGATGTGGGGTGGACAGGACTTGGTGAGGGAGGAGGAAACCTAGTAGGGATAAAATTGGACTTAGAGCAAAAATTTAAAAAAAAAATGTAAATACTGTGCATGTGTGTCATGGATTTAGATTCATAAGCACTAAATGCATCAAATTATAGATGTTTTTTGTGACACCAGAGTGGTTAATAACACTGAATCTAAAATGTTATCCAGGCAGTTTGGAGAGCTGCTGTTCTTTTAGCACATAATATGAAGAGCAGTGGCAGCAGGACTTGTTAGCATCTATGGCTATGCCCTCATGCCCCTCATTTATACATTCACATCAACTATTTAATCCCAATGGTAGGTCAACCCCTACAGATGCCCTGTAAGGCTGGCGAGCCAAGCACAATTAGTGACTGTGAGACGTGAGAGAGAACCTGACGGGTCAGCCCACGAGATATTTAGTAAAGTGGACATGGAAGAGAAAGACAAAGAATAAGAAATGGAGATAATGCTTTTTTTTTTTTTTTTTTTTTTACTTATTGCTAAATACAATTATAACCTTACATGTATACATCCTCTGGCTTTTGTAAGGGAACTTTGTTTCCTCTCTCTGTCTTCCGTCTTATTATTCAAACAGAGGAAAACGAGAAGAAAAATGTCCTCCAGCCTCATTAGCTCATGGCTAATTTGCAGGATAACGGAGACAACTTGTTTTTCAAGAAAGCCACCAGTAAAATGTTTAAAGCTTGTCATAGTTCTATTTGCATGTTTAATGTGAGGCGTGCCTTTCGGCTGTGTTTGTCAAGCTCTTTCTCTTTTATCAGGAGGTGGGGGTGACACCTGACCATGCTGGCTTGACATATTCAAGTTCTGTTTCACATTTTTTTCTCTGTTGAGAGCACCTTTCTATTGTCATTGTACAGTATGCTGTTGCCTCAAAAGTATAAGATGTAGTGACTCTGATCAATGCTGGCAAAATGCCCTGGAGACCAGACACATGGAAATGTTGAAACCAGCCCTTCAAAAGGCTGGTCTATTGATTGAATTGCTTTCCAAAGGGTTTTTCATCTTGGGACTATACAAGGAGAATGCCGGCTGGTGTATTGCCGGGTGCAGATGGCATGGTTGACGACCATGGAGAAAATAGAGGGAGTAAGTGAGAAGAGAAAATACGAGAGAAAGAAAGAGTGCGTGAGAGAGGGAGAGGGGGAGAGAGAGAGAGAGAGAGAGAGAGAGAGAGAGAGAGACAGACCTACCCCTGGCAGTGTTTTCTGTTCATGGAGGGCGTTCTGGGCTTTGATGGCAGACTCCCGGGCGCAGTAGGTGAGAAATGCACAACCTGCAACACACCAAAGATGAAGCAGATTATAATGACAGCCATCCTGAACAAGAAAAAAAATCAAAAGTTTAACAGGAATATTCAAGAATATTTGAGCACTGATGAAAACAAATGTCAAAGCAATTAGTACTGAAACAATCAGAATGTTGAGGGTTGAGTTCCAAAATAATTAGTTTTACTGAGCAATTAAATAAATGATGGAAGTGGACCTCTATAGAGGATCTTGGGATTCCAGATCAAACAACTACAAACCAGGTGTCTATTGAAATAAATGGAGCAAACAAAAAGGCAAACATGTGGACAGTTTTCTGTTGTGGTGAAGGGAAAGGGACCAAAATACAGAAAATAACATCAGAGATGAGCAGAGAATTGTTTCCAGGCCTGCTCAGTCTGTCCAATCTCCCCATCCCTAGTGCCATGTCCTGTCCAAAGCTCATAGCAGCCTGACCAGCATCACCACCCTGAACAGTTGTGACAGCAGTGGGGGGGGGCTACAGGAGTATATGGGAGAATAGGAAAGGAAAAGGAGGTTGAGATCAGTAGAGATGAGGGAAAGATGGAGATGTTGACATAAAATGAGGGGAAGGAGTCAGCGATTACAGTCACAGAGCTCTCTGAGGAATGAGCTGCACAACCTCAACATGACTGCTATGCATACAGTACATAACCACACACATAACACATCCAAGGCCTACACATACATCCAACATCTGTTGTGAGGAGAGGAGAAACAATGATAGGGAGGAGGAGGAGAGAATGGGAGAAGAAGCGAAAGCAGATGGAGTATTGAGGCAATCATTTTCCCCGACTGTCTGAATAAATAGATTTGCTTGTGTTCTATTAATGAGGTTCATATGGGTTACCATGCATCATATTTCTGCCACTCTGAAGATGGTTTATTAGCAGCCACTGCATTTTGGATCTCATTTCAACAGCCAAATGTATTCAGTGGGTGGTAATGTATTAAGTGTCTTTACACAGACGAAATTGCAATTCATTCCTCTTGTTGCATAAGATATTACTTTTACCGAGCCATACATTCATCCAGTTTTGTTCTTTCTATGTAAAAAGGTGCCTATGTGAAATTATACATTGTGTGCTGTTTGTTCTCTGTAAAACTGTGCCTATGCATCTTATTTGGCCTTTTCACTGCCCCCTGCACTTGCACTCTTTTAATTTATGCTATGGTGTGTAGCATGTTTTTTTTTATCCAAATCTATATCTCTGCACCACTGTAACCTCTGCAGGACAGCATCAAAAAAGGAGGGTTGGAATGCCATGTCATTCATCGATTCATTGACCGACCTCTAACCTGTTTTGCCTTGGCTGTAAAGCTGCTGCTCTAAGCCTAAAGTGTGTTTGCATGTGTGTGTCTATGCTTGCCTGTTCGTCGTGTTTACGTATGGCATGAATTTGACAGATGTTATCTAAATTACATTTAATTCCTTCTCTTCTGTTCCTGGTTGAGACAGTCGCTGTTTTTCAGTGTGTGAATGAGAGACGGTGATGGCATCTGTGCAGGGTCGTGACCTTTGAGGTGGCTGACTGCAGCGCTGGTGTCGAGGTGCAGCCCTCCCCATAACGTCCCTTGTTCCCGCATCCCTAACCTAATGATTTCCAATAGCCACCAAGCAATTCACTCACTCACACTGCTGTCTAATTCTCTCTCTCTCTCTCTCTCTCTCACTCACTAAGTCTGCATAAATGTTTGTTGTATGTCTGTTTCCCAAATGGCTGAGGGTCATAGGAGGGAATGGCAGCATTTGGGTGGTTGTTTTATCATTTTTCTCCCTCTCTCTGGCCTTGTTGTTGTTGGTTTACTTGACAAACTCTGGCTCTATCTCTGAATGAGAAACAAGTATTTTGCATTACAATCGCAAACACGATTTATTTGTTAATGTGTAATGCACAAGGCATTGAGAATAAATTAATAACAACCACAACACTGGCAAACAAAAGAGAAACATGAACTCCATTTAAATGTGATTCCGTGCTCTTTAATGTATGGCTTAATAAGAATTTGCAGGCCACAGGCGAAAAAGCTTTAACAACTCCATAATTGGAATCCAAACACGTACAAATTGCCAGCTCTGCGTTGCATACCAAGTGTAAAAGTGTGTGTGTGTGTGTGGGGGNGGGGGGGGGGGGGGGAGCATGATGAAATTGTTTGAAACACAACAAAAAGCCACTGTAATCGGAGCCTGCTGAGACAGCGATGGGGAAAGCCTCGCCATTGTGAAATGATCTTCTGCATCATATGATAGAAACCTAAAACAGCCTTATCTCATACATCAATTTCAGCTCCAAAGAGAATAAAGTCCTCCTCTCCTCCATGCTCTCCTTCCTTCCTCTCTTCGCTCCTCCTAACTTCTATCACACAGTTCCTTCTTCTTTCCTCTCATCTCCTCTTTCTTAACGATATATGTTTAAGCGTGTTCAGTGTGCGCGCAGCATGTGAACGGGGAAATTGGGCTGAGTCTCTCCATCTCCACTGTGTGGAATTGCCTTGTAATTAAAGAGTCTTACAAGAGAAAGATGAGAGCAATGGAAGCCATTTGCATTCGGTGTAAATGGCCCTGGCCTTCCATTACCACAACTTTATGTGTATGGATATTGTGTGCGTGTGTGTGTGTGTCGTGCAGCACCATGGGCCCCTTTCTGCAACAAATCTGCAACTAACACTCCAGCTACATAAACCACAGGACTGTTTCACACTGTCACCCATACAGACCTTGTGTTTCATGTTTCACTGCTCTCCCCATCTTCCTCACACTCACACACAAAATACACACTTGAATCACCTCTGCTGGAACCACAACCTCTATCTTTTCACCACCTTTTATGCCCTCTTTGCTCCCTTTTCTCCATCTTTTTACCCCAGAGGAACCAAATCACCCCAGCGTAATGGAAAAGTGTGAACTTGCTCTAAATGTGGCATTTCCTTGGCCAGAAACTGTGAAGGTAGCAGAACCCAAGCCAGTCCTAGCACCAGTCTTGCCTGCTCCCTCACACATCATTTGCACTCTGTGGACAACGCCATCGCTGAGGTTAGATTACTTGCTTATTTCATTTACTGCCATGGTGGGCTCGGGGAGAAATGATAGCCTTTCACAGAGGTCGGAAGCTGAAACACACATCAACAGCACTGATACAATGTGATTATGACCTGAATCATTGCCAGCCAGGGAAGTAGGAGGCTCAGTGGCACAGATTGACCGTGAGGGGGGTAATCAGTCTGGTCTCGGAGAAGCTCTTAACTCATAATCACTCCCTCACCTTTGAAAAAAAGATCCTGGGTCCTGTTCATACACTCCAACAATCATGGCAATGTTAAGGGAGAAAGAGGAAAGCTAGAGTGAGGACAGACAGAGAGGTATAATAATAAAGAAGAGCTGGAGCATGAGGTTGGCAGGGACTTTCCAAAATGCTCTCACTCATTCTTCTGACAACAATATTTTCTCTGCCCAGGCCTAATGGGCTTGTAATGAGTCCTGTAATATAGGCTGTAGCCTAGCGTAACCTGTAAACCTTAATTAAGTCAGACAGCCACCTTTAAGGGAACCAGCAACTGTGTCCCCATCTCCTGATCCTGAAGCTGACTACACTCTTCTATCCTTCCTTCATCAATCACTCTATCCCTTCATCTCTGCTGCATCTAGCTCCAAATCCTCCTCCATTTCTCCTTTCACTACCCCTCCCCTCATCCCTTCACCTTGAGCAATGGCTGGGGGAGGATGAACGTTGCAGAGCTCTGAGGAGCATGGGTGTCCATCATGAGGGAGAGAAATAGTCCATGGGCCCTCCCTGGTATCCTCTCTGACCTCTGAGCAGGAGACCTCAGCCATTGATTTGTTGCTACACGCTCACATAGACTCCACCAGCCTCCAAGCAGTAGTGAAACAGATCCATAGGAAGAACATCCCAAAGGACTGCATGTGTCCGTGTGTGTGTATTTACAGAACGTATACGTGTGTGGTGTTGTGCAATGCCTAATGAGTGACAAATGCAATAAATTCTTTCTGAAAGGTTCTTTTTATGTTTCAGGATCGATACTGGAGCAAAGAAGCCATCACAGCAGAGCAGGGAAATAGACTTTGACACATTCACACTCACACAATCTATCGTGTGGCTCTGGGATTAACCAGTTCTCTCAAGGCAGAAATGGTGCCTTACACACGGTACATTCCATCTGTAGAATGTTTCGTCAGTATTTGTCTGTACAGTTTTATAAATGTAGCAGCATTAAAACAGAGTTCACTGTTTTCTGATTAAATTCCTATGGGTATTTTCAGACCTGTGCTTCATTCGCTCCAGTCCAAATCAGGAACTTAATTGTTACTTTTGCTGCCTTCACTCTTGGTTCTGTTTGTTTTAACACAGAAAAAATCCAAGCAAACCAAAATATATTAACAAAAGCCATGTAAGAAGCCTGCTTTGCTCATTGGTCAGAAAGGTCTAAGGATGCGAGAGACAAAATCAAAGCAGGAACATGGAACAACAGAATTGGGATATTTTCCTACCCATAGTCATTACTTGGACCACTTATCAAGCAAAAGTATGGCAGCAGAAGCTGAATTTAGCTTCAAGACAATGCCTGAAAAACCACATACTGTATTTCTTCAAATTATGTGACGAAGCTGTCTTCTGGCTGGCTGAACAGGAGAATGGAGCTCATGTTGAGCGCTTACAACAAAATGCTCACCGCATGTTAATCTGAACATGTGTTAGGTAAATTTCATGTTATAACCTTTTCATAGCATCTGTTTGATTTGCTATTGCTAATCAATGGTGTAGTTTACTTAATGCTAACCATTCACACCTAGGTTGGTTCTAGATCAATAGTTTGAATTGTAATTGATTCAGAGCTCTTTTGGACCATGTTCACACCACAAAAGAACCACTCCAGAATTAGTCTGGAACCATTTGGAACCGTATTGAGACCACCTCCTCATATGGGTCTTATGTGATTGTTTTGGCCAATACCCAAGTGCGAGATTTACCAAAAACAACTCTACCAAGAGGAGAAAAGAGCCATAATCTGACTGAACCAGTTTAAACCACATCAACCACAAATGCCTTAATTGTGGATCACTTTCAGAAGACTGCAACTTGCCTTCAATCCAAGTTTCCCAGAACTCTTTATAAGTCTGGCTAACACTTACAATGCAGAACTTTGGCATCTTCCACCATACCATAGCCTATAAACTAAGTCTTGGCTTTTGTGGACTAACAGGGCACTCCATCCCTGTTCTGCCATTAAAACCAGGGCCTGTTCTATAAATATGCTGTATCTAGTGGCCTGCATCCCTGATGAGCAAACTAATTGACACGTTAATGGATGGAGTTTCACAGCGCTGTAAATAATGTGTAGGTTCACACTTATTGCCTCCTGCCGTGTTACTTCTGGGAGGGCAAAGGGAGTTTACCTGCCAAGTTCCCTCTTTCCAGCCCTTCGTCTCTCCCTCCCCCAGCCAAGTCTGCTCTGGCCAGGGGATTTACACCAAAATCAATAAAAGTCCTCTCTAAGCCCCCCACACCCAGTCAAAATCAGAAAACTGCATCTCCTCCTTTTCATGTACTATAACAACTTCTTGGAAAAACAAACAGACCTGCCAGAAGGAAACAATAAAATCGTTTTCACTTGGCTTACATCCACTACTGTTGTATATAGCTAAATGTTTCCACTGATACATCTGCATTTAACCATATTGACACATTTGAGGGTGATATTCCTAACAACATTAGTCCTTTTTGAGAAGGTGAAATGCATTTAAACCTTTGAGACAGATCAATTGATCACAGCAAAGCCACAATCATAGCTGACTAGCAGCTGCAAACTGACTGACTACTAAAAGACAGATCAGGTTTTCAGTCACTTTGATTTTACAAATTGAAAGATTCCTTTCAAGACGGAGCTTCAAAAGCCCAGAGGTTGCTTGGATGGAGTGACTGGAAGCATGATGAGGAAGAACGACAGGCTACACGTACAGACTCTTCTTCATCATACTGCTCCTCATACACGGGACATGTTGAAAGGAGACATTAATTGTACTTTTCTTTAAAACAGACCACTAATGAGTACTCATATACTTGGTCTTTCCATTCAGTGTATATGCACAGAATACAGCATGACATATTCTAAACACATATTTTCAATTATGCCCCGCATGCCAAAAATTACCACTTTGTGTCCTTGTCCCTGCATTTTTATTTATTAATCTCATGTCACCACTGAGCTGCGGTAGAGCAATAATTAACACTAATGGCCTGACTAACAAGCAGGAGCCTGGGTGCTAATTGCATTGACGTATATTTCCGAGGAACCACATCCAGCCAAGAGGATTCTAAAAATACTGTTCATCTAATGATCAACAAAACAATAAGTAGATGAAAGACAGACAGATTCACAGACAGATTGATTGATGCTGGCAGAAAAATACTAAAGAAATTACTCTGAACTGAGCTTTGGAGAGAAGACAATGTGGATATGAGAAGCCTTCAGCCATTAATTAATCTGAGTACTCTTTTTTAATTTAGTCAGATCTACCAATGAATAGTGAACCATGGGAAGGGAGCCATGCTGGAACTCATAAAGTCCACATACTCTGTTCATTCAACCAAATTAACATTTAATCTTCAAATAAGAAAGACAAATTCCATCTTTCATCTCTCTCGTTAGCACTATCTGGCACACGATTTGCAGCACACTGAATGTGGATGCGATGCATCTGCAGAACAAAGTCTCCGATCTTTGAATCTGGCAATAAAGCACAGAGACCGTTAGCTACAGCATCACTCCTTTAGTGGAAAAGACAAGTGACGCTACTGGAAAAGATGGATGGAAGGAGTGAGGGAGAGACGGCTGTGTGATAGAAGAGTGGGAGAGCAGCTGGAAATGAGGCGACCTTACAGCTGCCCACAGATGCCTCCTCCTCCCCTTTTGCACAGAGTATGGGAGCAGTTTTTTTTGGGGGGGAGGGCTGGTAAGCAATCAGTGATGTCATGCCAGCAGTGCAGCGATGGCAGCTTAACCTATTTTCGGAAATACCACAGAATTTCTATTTATATCTGTGCTGAGCAGCATGTATCTTCACACGTCCCTCACAGTCCTGAACATCATTTTCCAACATAATGTGTCTTCATCTCAAGCAGGGGACTGTTAAATATTTGCGGAAAAGTCTTGATGCTGAATGTGCTTATTAGCATTGTCATAATTGCCATTTTGAGAGTTAATGTGGTCTGTTAATTATGTTGCCAACCATCGTGACAACTTTGAGCATCTTTTATTCTGTTGCTACAAATAATTACATAGCGATTATTATTGCTTACCTTTATATAGAAAGAGCTAATATAGCCATAAAGTAGTAAAAAGCATTTTAACCTTTACCATAACAGCAAAATTAATGTTACAAGTATTACCTGTGTCACTGGAGGTATTTTTTGTGTCAATAACTTTTGAGTGATTACGTAATACAGCTGCCAAAACTGGCCTCTGCTCCTCCTCCTCTTCCTCTACTGCCTGTCCACCCCTCCCTCCAGTGCCCAAACAGCTCTCAACCTGTCAGAGGAATCCTGCTCGTCCCAAGCTGAGCCGTTACTCCCTCTGCCACTGCCTTGGGATAAAAGCAACCATTTGTTCCTGAATCTCTGACAAATGCTTCATCTTTCTCCCTCCACTTATCCATCTGTCCATCCATCCTTTCTTCTCTGCTCATGTGTCTGTCATTTGCCTTGTGGTCCTGCCGCATACATGCGCCATCCTCCCTGACCAATTCCTCTCCATCACATCGGGCTGTTGTGACAGAGAAGAATCGAGTGACAAGTCGTATACACGCACTCTCAGGCATTTACATGTGCAGCATTTCTGCATTATTCACACCCGCATCAAGGGCTCAACCATTTGTCAATCAGGGAGATGTGACAGCTTGACTAATCTGTGATTGTTTTTTGACCAAAACATGGGGGTTAGCGAGCCCTCCAAGGGCACCGTAGTATAAGGCAAGACAAATAACTTATTATTTCCCAGGCTTGTACAAGGCTTTATCGCATGAGTTCTCCTGAACCATTCCAAAATGAAGAGGGATTATCACAAAACATTGCATTAAAATCTCCCCTCTCCCTTGTTATTTCATTTTCCTTCTAAAATGAATCCATGCCCAGCCAGGCTCGAACACAACATTAAAGAGCTTGCGCTATTCTAACAGAAGCCACCAACCNCCCCCCCCCCCCCCACACACACACACACCCCAAACTCCCACATAAGAGTACATTCTGCTCTGTAGGCAATGGCACTCTGCTAAGCTACCCATACAAAATAGATAGTCTAAATAGAGGATAGAAGCCTAAGAAAATAGCTGTGACCTTTGTGCATGAACAAGAAGGCAGAATGTTTCCAACAGCTCTACTTTGGGAACAGAAATGTGACCTGCAGCACACCAAAAATATGTCTACCCAACAACCTCTATCTAAATATAATTTTGAAAATGCTCAACTGATGCACTGCAGTCATAGTATAGGCAAAATCAAGTAACCTACCCTACATCAATTGTATCAATAATATATTGCCATGCACAACAGTGTCAGGACATCTTTGATCATTTTTGACCAGTCCAATATTTCAGGATATATTTACTGAAATTATTATATCACATCAAGAATCACAATATTAAAGCTTTGTATCAAAAAACACTAAGTCAAGTTAACCACATGCATATAGAGTAAGATAATAATTTAATAACATAAATGCAGATAGAGGATTCTGACATACAAAATAACATGCTTTCAAGAAATCAGAGAAAATCATGTCCGTCACCATCCAACATTTTTACAAACTCACAGTGTAAAACAAGCCACACAAATGTTCAAGCATCCTAGTAATGAAGAGGGTCCGTGTGATCTCTTAGACCTCACAGTACGTCTCCCAATGTCCGTCCCTCCTCCAGGCGCCCCATTAAGAGCAAACATATTCCAGAAAGGTCATGGAATAACGGCACTTCAAACATACTGAGAGCATAATATACTGCAAACCGTAATGAATGTTGCATTGGTGCAGGAAATCAATTCATCTGAAAGGCTCTCTCGGGCAGGGATTAAAGGGAGAAGTGAGACAGAATGCAAGCCAGGGGAGTTTTGGTGGACACTAACCTCCAGCAGAGCACGGCCTTGTCGGCATCTGAGACTGGTACTCTCCTTAGAAAACCAGCAGAAAAAGAGGGAGAGAGCACTCCTCATCCCGAAGTCAAGGCTCGTAGCACCTGTCAGTACCAGTTGAGCTGCTGCATCTTTTATGAGGGAAGCCCCGTTGCTTATTACAATATTTACAGACATTTAAAGATTGTGAAGAAAATGCTGTTACTGCATTAGCTTGGCACTGTGGTCTTCGCTCACCAGCCTCGACAGAAGATTTTATTCTAGATTTGATAAATCAAATCACGGCACAAACTGTAGGGAGACTGAGAACTGTTTTCCTGTTCCTCTATGTTCACCTGCTCAGCTGAAATGGAAATCATGGTCATGCTGGTAAAATGCCTACGCTAAATGAACAAAATCCTCCATGTGATTGACATCTGTTAAGTTGGCAATATCATCCTGCAGCATAGTTTATGTGCCATCTATGTCACGTCTACAGCTCTGTTTATAGTCTGTAAGTGGATTTATCCCATCTGTTTCCTCATGGGGGACGCTGTCCGACAGAAGTGCCGTGATCTTCCACACCTTCTATGTGGGCAGATTCAATATGGACACATGCTCAGATTTACATTAAAGCAAAAAGGAGAGAGAGGTTTCATCAAATAGATTACTAGATTAGTTCAGTCAACCCTTCTGCCTTTCAGGTATAATTTTCTACAAGAATAACATAGTCCCATGTTAATACCATGGCAGTTTGTGGTGGTGCATACTGTATGTAGACTCGCTCCCTGCCTTCATCCGAGCTATTCCTCCTTCTTCCCATCCCTCTGTTTTATTGGGAAGGCAATCCACAGAGGAACGCCATCCATCAGACTAGCTTAGAGGGGGTAAAAAATAAAAACTTGAATAAATATTTCATTAGATTATTCTGTGATTTAATATGCTTCTGCTTGGCTGGGGTCTACGGCAATATCTCTGGTCCATTTATAAATGCATTAGCACAATGATCCCCGACACAAGCTTAATATTGATACTGGGCTGCCTTGGCCAGCAGATTGGAGCAGCCTAGGGTTTATTTTATCTGTCACTTTTGGGGGGGGAAAAAAAAACANAAAAAACTTTCTTCCGACCCCCCAAAAAACAACTCCTTACGTTGAAATTCAACGCTGAAACATATTAAAAACTGCCCTGTCTGCTCCTCATGAATGCATTCACTTCACATTCAAAAGCACAACTGTCAACTCCCCATGACAGCAAAAGGAGAATAAGATCACAAATGAGAAATAATCCGACTACAGCCTTGGTTCTATGCATGTGCATGAACATACACGACTGTGTGTTCTGCATGTGCTGTAAGTGAAAGCTAATTAGAGCCAAAGGGAGAAGTTTTCACAGTCAATGATAAATTCAACATCAGGAAATCCTCCACCTATTAATACCAATTGGGCGACAATAATTGGCAGGCCATCGACAGCGCAGGCAGAATTAATCATTTGAAGAGGCAGACTAGACTGAATTTTTAATTGGCAGAGGCAGCTACTGTTTAGGGAGGCAACCAGCTGATCACCCAAGAGACTGCTGCTTCAGACAATACACATTTACTAATCCTCTTGAGTCAAGTTATTATGGCCATGCATTATTATCACGCTTTACAAACTAATTCCGTGTTTTCCCTCATGGATTACCAGGGGAAAATAGTTGCAAAAGAAAAGAGCAAATAATAAACACATAGAAGGCACAATGTGAAAAAAAGAGACAGAATACCTGCAATGGTTTGTGACTGTGTGTGTGTGTCATTCTCAGTGTTCCATGTTGAGGGCAAAGTTCCACTACTCCCATCAAGCCCATATAATCCTTTCCGTCTAATGAGATAATACAGTATAAAAATGACCTCATCAGAAACCACCGACATATTACGGTTTGATTACATATATTGTTAATTGTGTTGACAGGATTCATTACATTTTAAGCCAATTAATTTGGCTAAACTCTGCTCAAATAATTTTAATTATTTTGTATAAATTAACTTTGCAAAGTACTTTATATTTATTAGATCAGAGGTGACTCAATCTGCATTTAAACATGAAGTTAATATTTTAAATTTCGGAGGCATTTATTCATCTGACAGAATTTAAAGGAGACTGAAGGTTGAGACAAAGTTTACTGAATATTTTCTATTCAGCCAAGCACAAAGTTGCCTGTTATGTATAATAAACTATCATCAAGTTTAACATTCTGTGTCATTGTTTTTTAGATGTGTTTCACCTGGGAAATGAAGAAGAGACCATATAGAACTTTGAATGCAAACAGTACATCTTACATTTGAAGATTAATGATTAAAAAATAATTCCTGAGATTTTCAACTTTAATGCTACAACAACAATGAAATAAATTAATAGTGATCATAATGACAAGAGAAACAAGCCTTTTAAATGTTAAAAAAACAAGCCATGCAAATAATTTACTAGAATACTGCATTATTTATACAGGTCGACTAGTAATAATAAGCTGAGGAGTGATGTTCTCTAATGGTGCAATATATTAGTAATTCATTTGAAGTACATACACATCCGGTGAAGCTCTGTTCTATCTCAGTGCAACTGCCTCTAAGAAGCTAAACTGTGTGTGTGTGTGTGTGCTGACACGGTGATCAGGCAACAATCACTCAAGAGCTAAATACTGCAATCATTATGCAACACAGGGCAATGACTTCTTACTACACACGTGCACACGCAAACACTCACTAGTGCCAAGTGAGTGCTACTGAAAAATGCCTTCCACATGCTGAAAAATACATTCATTACAGAATAACATGCATTTACTATCCAGGCATGGGGGGGGGCATATGCAATATAATATTGGATATGTAATCTACTGGTGTGAAACTGATACATATCAATATTTTCTTAACAAAATGTGATCACCATTACCTTGAAGGTTGCACCAATTGGTTTGGATTACCAGATAAGGTCAGAGGGACATACATGTAAAAATAAAAATCATATAATTTTCATTTCCAGGATGTTGCTGTTTATCTTACTCAAATTTGTTTTATAATTACTTCACTTAATAATGCACCCAAGGCAACTATTCACAGGATATGACTGCTTGTTAATTAATATATAAATGACAAAAACACTTCATTTTTGATAAAGAGAATAACCTCTAATCATTGCAAATTTTACATCCACTGATGGTGATCTATATGTCGTAATAGATGTCATGCTGTTTGCATTGTTGCATATGGCATTTACATTACTGCCACTAATTGTCATTTGTCTTTTGTAAATGTCAGTGCAATAAACGTCTAATCTCGTGTGCTGTAGCATCCTTCACGTATCAGCATGAGCTCTGCAGGAATGCAAGATGAAGAATCAAAAGGGGGGGGAAACAGGAATTTAGAAAAAGGTTTTGCAGTCAAATTATAGTCCTGACTGTGTTTGTGGTCTGTATGTGGGTAAATAAACTATGGATATATCAATGTAAACATAAATCTGTAATAAAACCTCATCCCTTCAAATAATGAAGATGTAGTTGCAAATGACATTAACTGCAATCTGTTGGCTCAATGTGAAAATCCTTAAAGATTGGCTTATGTTTTGAAAATCTTTTAAATAAGTCTGATTTTTTTTAAACTCTATACTTTTTTGTTTTTAATAGATTATGCTCTTTATAAGAACATTTGCTTTGCACATGCAAACCAATCAAATTGTATCATACCAAGTCTGATGAACATTAACTTCAGGGAATTAAGTGCATTTTACTAAAAAACGGCTCATTTAAAGTTTGTCAAGTGTCATGGTGATGATGGTATGATGAAGGCGATGACGTCTACAGAGCCTATGATCTGCAGCGTATATTCAGTTTAATGATGGAAGGTGGGAGTTGTCAGTGTGTAGTGTAGTGATCTGCGTGGACTGACTCCCTCCTCCAGCCTTCCATGTCGGCAGAAGCAGAGCAGCCGACGTCCGTCATCTTGTGACAGTTCCTGCGTCCCTATTTTGAGACACGGTGGCCGTGAACTGATTTCACTGTCTAAGCTTCGCAGCCAGCCCGCTCCATCCGCACATGGGGAGATGTTAAAGAAAGCATTTGGATGAATAAATGATGCCGCCCCTCCGCAAAAGATGGGACTGGCACGGGAAAGCGCTTTAAAAATGCATCCGATCCAAGCGCCTCTGCCCCACTTAAAGCGCTTAAAAAAAAAAAAAAAAAAAAAAAAAAAAAAAACTCTTCACTTCCAATTACATAAACAACACAATGACGGAAACAGTTCGGCAGTGTTGCTCTATAATCATATCATTCGCGATTCTCACATTTTTTTGATTGCTTATATCGCAAAACGGCAAAGTGCAAATTATCCATATTTGGAAAAATATTTGGTTGTCAGAGATTGATAACAACGCGATTACGATTTAAACGCTTTATTCAACATTGTCGATGTTAGAAGAAAATACCCAGGCGCTCATGCATGCATTGAGGAATTATTGAAACTGTAGATTGATATTAATATCTGGAATGATCAGATTATGAAAGCCGCCCCCCAAAATAAAAAGTGACGATACGTTGGGAAATGCGTGTAATTTCTGCGTTATTTCAACACATGTCTGTTCAAAATGTACAGGTAATAATCGGTGGTTATTAAGTAATGGATGGGCCTTGCAGCCGTTCTGAGGGCGACACGTTACCTTTGTGCATGCCGGTGTATCGGTCCTTGAGAACTGTCAGTTCGTGGATTTTCCCAAACTGTTCAAACAGGGGCTTCAGGTCTTTTTCTTCCAAGTTCCGCGGAATCTGCCCGATAAACAGCTTAATGGCATCTTGGTCTTTCATGTTGCCGTTCTCCGGATGAATGGAAATGGGTTCTGACCCGTTCATGGGTTTCGGGAATGTGATCTGAGGGTACTGGTGCTGATGTGGGAGAAGTAGTAGTGGGTGTTGGGTCGGTGGTGCCCCCGGTCCGGTGAAAACCAGGCTGGAGTGAGCGGGCTGAGGCTGCTGTGGATGGTGCTGCCTTCTTGTTTCAGTCTGAGTGAATCTGGCCATTCTGAGCTGGGAGCAGAGTGGATAATAATGACAACACACACACACACACACTGTGAGAGAGCAAGCACTCAGCTGGAAACCAGGCTGACTTTCTATCCGACACACAACACGCACGCACAGTGCGAGGCGGGGGGGGGAAGACGACAGTGCCACGAGAGGCGCCACAAAGCGATTTTAGCCGCTCTGGAGCGACACCCAGAGGTGTTTCCGAAGTACTGCAATTTACTGGAGAGAGCTACAGAGCCCTCCATTAAAAAATTGGCAGCCTTGAATGGGCAGTTAAAAAAAAAAAATCTTTGTTTACCCTCTTTCATTCAAAATATTAACAAAACCTTTAATTAAAGTAAAATAATTGAAAGGAAAAAGAAATTCTTATGAAACAAATATTTTTCTTAATTGGTCTGGAAGAGGACATGTGTCAATTTACATGAGAGCTGCAGAGCCCCTCATTAAAATTGTGGCCTTGGTAAATAAAAGCAAAATGGGCAGTGAAAAAAAAAGTCTTTGTTTATCCTCTTTCATTCAAAATATTAAAAAAAAAAACAACTTTCGCCTTTAATTAAAGTAAAGATTGAAAGGAAAAAGAAGTTCTTATCATGGAACAAATATTTTTCTAAACTTGGTCTGGAAGAGGACCATGTGTCTACATTGACCCCACACACAGTGAAGATGATGGTTCGAGTGGGCAAAGAATCTCCAAGGATCACAGCTGGAGAACTGCAGACGTTAATTGGTCTTGGGGTCAGAAAGTCTCCAAAACTATGATCAGATGCCGCTAGGCTGATTGAGAAAAACATTTTTTTCATAAGAATTTCTTTTTCCTTTCAATTAAAGATCAGATTTTTTGTTAATACTTTGAATGAAAGATCAAGGGGATACTTTGAACATTTTTGGATACTTCCCCCCCAGCCCATTTTTATTTTATTTTACCAAGGGTGCCAATATTAATAGATGGCACAGTATGGATAGCATTTAATCCATAATTAACAATAGTGAAACATTATTTTTTTTTTATATTTTCTGTTATTGACAAACCCACAGAGAACTAAAGGGGCACACATCAGAGTGCATACCTCCACAAAGGCCAAACAAGCCTAGGCATCATTAGTCTTGTTCTAATCAACAGGACAAGAACAGTCTTGTTCTAATCAACAAACAACAAATAGCCAGGACTGCTGTAAGAAATAGGAGTTTTTAAAATGGATCCAGATCTATGCCAAATTGTACCTATTAGTAGTCTATCATGGGATAAATATTTATTTTTCATTGACATGAGTGTGTTACTTTAGAAGAGATTGACAAATATTGAAAATGCCTTACTGCCTTATTGAAAATGCCTCACTGAATCATAGCTCTCGGCTGTGAGTAATTTAAACAGACAGCAGCTAAGACCACGTCACAGTGGTGAATCATGGCAGCATTTAAGATTTAAAGACAATGACCCTTGAAAATTATATCACTTCAAAACAAGAGTAAAGCTTGTTACTGTCATCTGCACATAAGCACGCACTACATCAAACCATGCTACCTTTTCTAGATGCCCCATTATCAAACAAATCATTTCCTCTAGATTTTCACAGACAAGAAAAATAAAAGCCAATAGAAAGTGTCTAAAAATCAACTTTCGCTAACACACAGGTGGTTTATGTCATGGAGGCATCAGATTCTGCCCGATATTCATCACATCCATCTGATTCCTCTACTAGGAGTTCTCTACTAATCTCTCTGTCAGTCCAGAATCTGCCATTCTCACCAGCTGTCATCCCTGAGTTTTCCATCTCAGCCTGGTCACCTGACTTACTGCTCCCCATCCCCTCATCAGATCCCCTACAGTATATAAATACTAGCCAGTTTTCCCCACCTGTTTACAGATACTTTTATTAAATCCACTTATTTGCTACCCCACAGGCTAGCAAATGGATGGAAGACTGTCTGCCTCTGCCCTTTGAATCTGTCTGTCTTTCCTGCCTGCTACCCTGTTACAGACAGTAAACTTGCCTTTTTTTTTTTTTTTTNTCTTTTTTTTTTTTTTTTGGCTACTGTTTGCCTACCTGACCATTTTTGGAATTGTTTGCTATTGCTACATGCTTTTGTTTAATAAAAAATTGTTCTTATCTGCATCACCCATATTTGATTCTACTGATCTACCCTCAGTCAACACCTGTTACAGATTCTTCTTCTTCTACGGTTTTTACAGCAGCTGGCATCCATAATGTTGCATTACTGCCATCTTCTGGATTTAACTATATCCAGCACAATCCAGATTATCAGCTTTTTATTAGTCCAGTTCTCTCCAGAAATTCGAACAGAAATCTCCAGCCTTGTTCCAGCTCCACCACATTCCACAATACTTTGTATCCCCACTCCTGACATTCCTGCTTTCTTCATTCCTATCAACATGTCTTGTCTTTCTATTTCATATTTCTTAAAAATGAATTAATACATGTTATACAGTTTCAGATAATAATAATAATAATAATAATATTTGTATAGTGACTTTCAAAACAGAATTACAAGGTGCTTAACAATATAGCTGAGTTTAACATGCAATGAAATGACAGTTTTAAACAATTTAAGCCACATTATAAAACAATTAAGAATAAATAAAATAAATTAAATAATAGAATAAGATAAGTAGATAATAAGACCAGTTACCACAGTTAGAGGAAGGCCATACGATAAAAATAAGTCTTCAGATAGGTCTTAAAAGAAGATACTGAGTGAGTCAGTCTGAGGTCCTCCAGCAGGGAATTCCATAATTTAGGATTTTAATAAGATTTTAATTAAATTTAATTTAATAAGCAAAGATCACAGACTTGGATGTATTCCCATAATATGGAGTGTTGTTACAGATTCCTCTCTTTTAAGCACTGAATCAGCCAATAGCAGCCCTCCTAATGTTATGTGCCACACCTGTACTATATTACCCATTAAGAGTTTAATGCACATCTTCATCATTAACCTTTCTGACAGCTACTCAGCACTTGATATATCCAAACATCATATATGTTTCAATATAAACTGTTGTTTCTCCACAAGAAGAACTCACAATGTAAACACAAAGACATTCTAAAAAAACATTTTTTTTTTTTTTTTTTTTTTTAATTATATCTGATATTTGCAGTGCTTTTGCTCAAACTGGGCTGAAAACCAAATGGTCAGAAATCATCAAGCCTGCTCATTCCATTAACTGATATCATTTAGTGGAATGAGCAGGCTTGGTAATTTCAGTCAAATTCTTTATGGCTTAGTAATTTAACAATAGTGTTAAACATCATTGAATAATGCATGTGCACTCATGTATATTCTTAAAAGTAGAAATACCAGCTGGCATGCAACTCTGTTATGTTACATGCCAGAAATTAAAAGGTTTTAGTGTCGATAAAGCTGATGTAACTGCTCCTGGAGGCAAGTTAATATTTAGAAGCAAACGCTGTTGCTATCAGCAGGGACCAGCAAAACATTAACCACAAATTAGGGGATTGACTGTAAGTACTTTTCAGATAGCAAGCCGACTAATCTCCCACGAGAGGTTTTATTTGCATTGTTTACCTTCTCTTTGCAGGCACTTGTCAATGGCACTCAGGTCCAAATCCATCATCAAAATAAAATTCTCATTTAAATCGTACTGAATTTAGAACAGCTCTAACAAAACACAATAGGAAGGGTTGGCGTGCAGCTTGGCTACAAACCACCCTTTAACTGAACACGTCTACCGGACAGATTTCTAATTACAGCCTATTTAACAGTGGATTAAATAAAGTGATATACTGTCTGTGACAGCAGGCTCAAGGCTGCGAGGTGAATCAATACCGCTGCTCTGCTGCTGGCTGCTGCTTGGGTTACAATGGAGGAGCGGCGCCATAGGGGATCCCTCCCAGAACTTCAACTCACGGATGACTGCGTCCATGTCTGAGACAATCATCCTCAGCTGCTTCTGTTGCTCTGATTTCAGCAATATAGCATAGAGGAAGGAAAGGCTTCTGTCAGAATGACTGTGGCATGCTGCAGACACAGGTATGGTTGTAATAAATAATACTATGGCCAACAAGATTCAGGGGTGAGAAGCATGAAGAAAGGCATGTAGAGGGTGTTTTCAGTGGGAGGAATGAACAAATAATTTCAGCCCTATTGAACTGTGCTCGTGATATTTCTTTCTGCAAAGTTCAATAAGAGTAAGTATAGAGGAAAAGGTATCAGCAGGCCGGGGTACACATTGACATTACCAGTCAATAAAACTGTGGGTGGTAGCAACACAGACACACAGGACATTTTATTGTAAACTTGTTCTTTTGAAATGTGAATGTAATTCTTTAAAGCATCAGGACCCAGAGTGCCCTGCAAGACACAGTGAAGAAACTTCGATTTGTGCATGTAAGACACAGTACTGTTTCAGGCTCCGTTCATCATGTTACAACTTTATTGATTGAAGGAGGCAGGGTACTCGCTGAATGTGGCCAGTCATCTGAATGGGAGATGTCAGGGGCAGGAGTCAAAGTGGATGTTTGGTGGATGGCTCAGCATGTTGGCCTGCTTATAGCGAGGAAGCAAACAAGGACACATTCCAGCTCAAATTGAATAAGAGCACTGAGCTGTCATAGCACTGGCTCACTGGCCTCTGGGGGAGGTTGAGTGGCTATTTTTGGGGATGTGGTCAACACAGGGGGAGGGGGATTGAGAACTTCCACTTTATGGTTTTTATTGACCAGTACCATTAGTGTTTCGCCAAGCTGAAGGCAGAGACAAGAAATCAATAAAGGTCACACTATTAGTGCGAACTTAAAAGTTACATAACTGGCTAATTTAACTGGCTGGCGTTTATTCTGCAGCTTGTTAACCAGTCTGGACCCTGTGAGGAAGGCAGGCCTGCTTGATCTGTTCAGATTGGGAAGTCTGGAAGACCCACAGGGAGCTGAGAGGCAGCTAGGGGAGTCATTTTGCATTCTGTGTGTACTTGTAGACATACAGATAAGACAAGAAGGCAGGCACACACACACATGCACTTCCTAATTACCCAACTTCTACTTTATTCCCACACACTCTGTAGCTCTGTTGCATGGCTTGCATACACAGCAATGCACATAGGTACAACAAGTACCTATGTGCATTGCTGTGTATGCAAACTGCAAACTGTGCATTTAGTTTCCCTGCTACAAGACTTGTAATTATGAGATGAAGTCAATGAATAAAGCAGATTGTGCAACACTTCCTGTCAAGGGAAAGGTTCTTCTATGGTTGGGCTGGCATGGTAAAGTTCTGAAACTGCAGCAGTGGTTTAATAAGCAGTAAGAGTTGGAGGTGTCCCCTGGTGCCTAATTCACCACTGCACTCTGGTTATGCATTGCAAAGCATGCTCGTTCAGCTGTAAGGTGTTGTTGGAGAAGATTAGGGTGTGATGTGATGATGGCACATCACGCTGGAGACAGTTTTATGGACCACTGACTTAAGAGGCTGATGAGATGTGATAAGAGCAGGCTGAACTGTGGGAGTTGTGTTCTGCACCTTTCTTTCCATCCCTCAGGTCTCTGATATAAAAGGTGCAGAACTTTTGAATAGCAATCAGAGCTTTTCAGTGACAGGATGCTCTAACATGTCTTTAATATTTGTTAATAGATTTAACATATTATAGAATGGGTGGAGTCAGAAACTAAACTAAGATTAGAATTCAATAATTGAAACAGTCTGGGGTCTAATTAATATTCCCTGATATAAGTTTTAATTTGTTCATTCTAATGAAACACCACATCTTCACTTTACAGAATAGAAGGGAGCTGCATCCAAAAATAAGCATAGTGCCTGCCCCTCCTGAAGTGAACCCTCATCTAAAAACAGACAGGTTTTAAAGCATAGCATACAAGCACATTAGCACCCCTATCTAATGCTTTTTAAATCCAGCCAAGACAGGGCATGAGTGTAAGCTTTTGGCTTGTGGCGATATGAAATTCCAACTTACAATCAGTCTCACTGCAAGCATTAGTAATTATACTTTCACCTAATTACACCAATTTTTCACCAGTCTCTATACACAAATTAATATGCTTCATGGGAATATGAGACTATCCCAGCCCGTAGATATTATTGATGCATCACAGATGGCAGGTTTGCTTCTAGCTCAACGTAGGTCTGCACACGACTTACTCTTACAGAGCTTATGGGAGCAAAACAGACAAGCTTTTTCTGCATGAGACCTCACCATGTTTTTAGCTGCAAGAGAGGAGAAGGGCAAGTTACTGAAAGGGCTCAAGGCTAAAGTAATACTTCATTCAAAAACTGCCTCTGAAAGAATCACATATCCCATTTCTCACTCACTTGCATTTTTCTATTGCTTGAGAGAAACACAAGTGACCTGGAAAACAATTTTGTTTTTCTATCTACTCTGAGTGATTTTTGCAAAGTTTGCAGTCTGCACAACTTCACCTTTGGCATTGAAAGACTAAAGTCAAAGAAAAATTGGAAGTATATTTTGTGTGCCTGTTTTAATATTAATGCGATTACTTCAGGAAACTATCGTACCAGTAGAATCAATGGAGTTCAAAAGTCATGTCCTCAGGTATCTTGGGTTTAAACCAGTCTACATCATAGAGTTCATATTTCTCTTATTTTAAAGATTATTCCCAAGCTATCTTGCAACTGTACGCAGCTGTAAATATCACAGCAAACTAAAATTGACTCAGAAGACAGAGTAGTAACAGGCTAGTGTTGAGTTCTTGCTAGAGAAAAGTGTTCATTCTCTGTTATTTCATTTTGAAAAACATTTGGATCAGGAAATCAGAGGAATGGATGGCACATCCAGCCAAGGTGTT
This sequence comes from Lucifuga dentata, assembly GCA_014773175.1. Lineage (NCBI taxonomy): Eukaryota > Metazoa > Chordata > Actinopteri > Ophidiiformes > Bythitidae > Lucifuga > Lucifuga dentata. The sequence goes on along the minus strand of VXCM01002996.1, from coordinate 6,006 downwards.
TCTGTTAGAGTCTGCATGTTCTCCCTGTGTGATTTTCCTCTGGATGACCCGTTTCCTTCCCATATTCCAAAAACGTGCCAGTTTGGTGAATTGAAACTCTGGATGGATGGGTGGATGGAAATCACAAGCAGACATATTCATTTTCATGACAGTGAAATATGAAGTGCAAATTCCATTGTTACAAAAACTGTTAATCATGAAATAATTCTTTAAAAGTTCAGTTTTATCTGCAGTAGCACAGTGTCACAAACTGCGGTGATTCTATCAGCGTAAGCCTTTGTTGCTGAACTGTAATAACACTTGGAAAAATCAATGATTTGAATCAAAATGAATTGCTTTTGCAACTTCATACTCCAAATACTACATGAATGCATCTGTTAAGTCTTTTAGCTTTGGTTGAATTGTACTTACTGCTTCAAACCAGCAGAGGGAAGCTGTGTTCTACTGTGGTTTAAATCCTGCCAGTTATGTAAGGACACCAGCAATAATGACCTGATAGAAATTATTGCCAGTTTTCCTCAAGGTATAACAAAAATATCACATTTGCTGTCCATAATCCTCAAAAGAAGTCATACCCAGAATCTGCAGCATAAGCCAGGACAAGCAGCCAGATTTAACTGAGATTGGATATACAGCCTTCTTAGTTGGCTGATATCTCTGCTTTGGCAGGTGTATAAAGATGAAGCTTATTATAGACAACTTTTACTTTACTTTAAAACTTGCTGGCCAACTGTAGAGAACGTAACTAATACTGTGTTTTATACGAAGGAAGGCCTATATCATATTGGTCGTGTGTAAAAGTGGATCTGTTGAATTTGAGCAAAGAAGGGGTTGTTTCAGGAATACTGTTGAGCAGCACATTTTTGGGCCTAAATAAGACACAAAGATGATAGAGTGTGTACTTAAAATTGGCCACAGTCACCTAAACTCAGTGGTGCCATAAGGAGGGGGAGGTTAGGATGATGCTGAAGTCCCTTGACTGCCCCTGGCCAGATTATTAATGCTTAGCAGCATATCACTTGGTTTGACTCTGAAGTGGATATAGACCTTGACTGTTCATCTGGATCATGGTATAAGGGATAGTAACATCAATATCTTGATTAATTATTTAACATTTTTTTCATACAAAATATGTAAGTGTGTAATTTAATCAGGAAGTCTTTGAGAAAAAGACATTATTTATCCATAATTGCCACTTACAGAGTCACAACAGGCGTGTGTGAATGAGGCGAAATACGTGTGATATGTGAGTCATTCAAGACTATGACGCTCATATATAATAACAGTGGCCCTGAAATCAAAACACATTTCAGAAAATAAATGAACAAAAAGCAAAAAGAAGTAATGAAAGAAATACATTACATAAAATAAGTCAATTAACTAGAAAGCAATAATAATCAGAGAAAAAACACAGAAATACGCAAGAAAAAAAATCACAAATTTGAAAGGAAAAATTCAGAAGTGTTGTTGGCAAGGTAAGGTATAATGAGTCAAACACCAGTCATCTTTCCACACAATAGACTGCTGATGTTGAATGACACATAATAGTGGTGAGTGCACAAAGACGTCCTCACTTTATACAAATCAGTTTGATGTTTTTTTTTTAAGCTGAGGTCACAGCAACGTCTCTTCAAAGTCCTCATGCTTATGATGATTCAAAGCTTTTGGGCTAAATGTACTAGTATTTCTCTCTTACTTAATCCAACGGAAAAGCATAATTTAATAAAGTCATTCACTGCAGGCATGATTAGTCATAACGTTTGGCAAATGCCAGTTCCCCTTACTTCGGTTGTTTGGTCAAACCAGAACGTTAAAGCATTTCCTCTTGCTTACTGGGTCACTATTGAACAACAAATAAGAAACTTCATATAATAGCTTGCATTCACTCATCTCCTGGTAACTACCTCTTCTACCTCTCTTCTAGTCTGTCTTGATGTCTATAAATAAAAATCCTATTCTCAGTAGTTTTCTGACTTTAATCTCAGAAAACTTCAAGGGTTTTTTTTTTTTTTTTTTTTTTTGATTTTGTTTTTTGTTTGTTTTTGGGGTTTTTTGCAAATAAGTTTTTTTTTCACAAATTTGCAAGTTTTTTTCTCAGAATATAACCCACTCTCCATGTTTTTTAAAAAAATCTAATATGGCCCTAAAATGCTGTCACAGAAGACACCAGAAACACAAGAACATTTCTGATTCGATGTCCACAGGAATTTCTAAGGGCAAGGTATTCCCTTTCTTCTGTGTCCTAACCTCCTTTTGGCTCAAGCTAGCATGGTTTTACCTGCTCACACAAGATTTGCTCTCGTGAACCACATTTTCTTGTGAAATAAAGACATAATGAGTGTGTTTGCAACAATGCCTCGAGCAGCTTTGTTCCTGTAGTAGTGCAGCACATGTAAGGAAGGAAAACAAGGTCAGCCTGGCTATGTCTTTAGATGGTGCCCTTCATCATCTTAGCAGAAAAAAAACCTTTGTGTCCTCTTTCAGTAAATCAAAAAGTTAAGTGCAGTCAAGATTTTGTGTGTATTGCCCCTGCCTCTGCCCTTTTGAAACCCTTTTTATCCAGACACAGACTGCATGTCTGTGTCTTAATGGGACATTGTTACGCTCCATTTTGACCTATTTTCACACAGAGGAACACTTGACCTGAGGGTTCATGGCAGCCCACATGCCCTCCGTCAGGCCTTGTGCCCCCTGGTTAGCTCAATTCCCATTCTGGTGTGCTCTAGGGCAAAAATAAAGCAAAACCTGAACCTTCACACAGTGGAGGCTCCATTTTCATTTTCACCCTTGCCCCATGTCTGTCCTGCCTGCTGTGAGGAAAAAAAATCCAATAATGTTAAAAGCTGTTGATAGTCCACAGTGATCGCAACGGTCTTGTCATCATCGCTGTCTAGATAAAAATTCTTCCTATGGCTTGGTGGTTATCTGTTTGTCACTGATATTAAGGGTTATTTTAAGAAACTGAGATACTTGGAGAAATAAAGTATTTTCACCAGTTAAACATGAACTGTCTTTTTTTAACTGGTTATAGATTGTGAACATAGTATAACTGCATTTGAAGCTACAGTACTGATCAGACACGCACAGACAGATGTCTTTAGTTGATTATCTTTGTCTTTAGTGTTATGTGTAGCTGCAGTCAGTCTGGATGTTTACATCAATTAGCAGAGCTGCTTTTAGTTCTACTCATAGGCTACAGCACCTTCACCTACAGCGCACACACGCACACACATGCACACACACACATTACATCTGCAAGCACTGGATTAATGTGACTGCATCAGAACATATGGCTATGTTGAACAAACAGACCAGTTTTATTGAATAAAAAATAGCAACTAATATTGTATTCTCATGCACACGCACTTCAATAAAGTCTAATCAAAACAGCTGTAGTGCTCTGTGTGTGTGGTTTGTGTGGAAGACGCTGTGCATGAAATATTCATGTAGATGAATTAAACTGACAAAGAGGAATCAGAGAAATCAATACCGTAAAAAGATGTAGGTAGTGTAAGTCTGTTGTCTTACTCTTCTAGAGGCCCAGATTCAGAAACCGTAGTGCATGATTTACCGCATTGCTATGCGCAAATATCATGGTAAAACCAGGTTTGCTAATTCATAAACACCTGTTACTGACATATTTTAGTGTTTGCCTTGAAAGAGGCGTTACTGTGCTATTTTCTTATTTACATGTCAAGGTACCTATTCATAAAACAAACCCACGTGTAAAAATTAAGACCTGCTTCAGTCAGGTGGTAAATTTCAGCAGTATGAAATCTGGCTGACGTTTAAAATTTTATTTACCTCACATGCGTTAGTGATCAATCACTTTGATAAACTCACTCAGCTGATCAGTCAGTTTTGAAATGGTGAGTTTTGATCCGATCTGACACACATTCAGGCGTGATCGAGGATCTCTAAAGCAGAATGTATGTTTCCTTTGCCAATTTGTGGCTTTAAAATCAGATAAAGCAGGCTAAATGGTGGCTTATAAATATGCAATAGCTCATTAACACACTGATCTTCATTGGCTTTTACATGTCACACCCCTTAAAACAACGCTGCCTTTTTGTGACAGCGGTGTGCTGAATATCGTAGGAGAAGTTTTATGAATGAGCCTCAATCATCAAGGCGCACATTAAGGCAACGCTACGCTCTTAATTGCTGTTTTTTATGAATCTGGGCTAAAGTCTCCTCTTGACTTGGCGATTACTTGTTTGTCATTGATATTGTAAGACTAGATTTATTTTTGTGAGAATTTTGAAATGAGGTCATTTCATTTTGAAGAAAGGGAAGAATGTAAAACTCAGATTCACAAAAAAATAAATCTAGTCTTTTTTGTGTTGCATTTATGAAGGGACTAGGTATTTGCCCATGAAGACAGTTGTTTGAGAGTGATGGGTTGGCGGAGTGATTTTTAGAGGGGGAGAGAGAGAGTAACGGGGGAAGCGGAATGGAAGATTGTGAGGTAGAAGTGACGGGCTGAGAAAAATAATAAAAAAATAACTAAAACAGGAGAAGTCGTCCCTGTGCTGTACTTGACACACAACCCAAAGAGTAAGTGACTAAGAGGAATATCTCGGTATTACAATATTAAGTATTTTTTAATCACTTTTAGTAGTGTTATAGTAGTGTTTGGTGGTGTTGCTGTGGACATAGGGACTGATTTGAGCTTGGTCGTAATGAAACACTATGAGAGGAAATTAATTTGTACTTTGGGTGATGGCCCAAATTTAATGATAAATTATAAACATATGAGGGGCCATATTAAATTGTCTGGCAGGCCATCTGGCCCACAGCCTGGTACTCTGAGACCCTTGATCTATACCATCATAGCATACTTTGTCATATCACCCACCCCTATTAATGTTTATCATTTAAAGGGTAAGTAGTGCCAAATTTTAGATAAAGGACACAGCTGGTAGCCCACTTATTTTGTCATACAATTATCAGGATATAATGTGGAAATTCAGTCTGTCAGAACAAATATCCATCCATTCATTGTTTTAGTGCTGAAAGAGTAATCATCTTTGTGAAAACAGAACAGGGTATCCAAGGTCCTTTTTTCAGAGCTGCCTCTCAGCCATGATTGACACTCCCATTCAGCAAGGAGAGGAAGCTCCAACAGCATATTATCGGCCTACCCAAAGCAATGAGTCCTCATGGACCAGGGGCTCTCTCTCTCTCTCTCTCTCTCTCTCTCTCTCTCTCTCTCTCTNGGGGGGGGGGGGACTCTACACAACAAATCAATGAACAACTTGTTCACAAGCTGGTAAAGCTTAGCAATCTTTTTAACAGTAGGGCATAGAAAGAATTCCACAACAAACACACAGCCTTAAATGCTCACTCTCAGCTCATTCTTATGGGTACCATGTGTTAGAAAACAACACACTAGACACATAGCAACATGAGCATCCCAGTGCTCTGGAGTCCTCTTTCTGACCACCTAGAAAATGTGCAATGTTAAGGAGCTATTTCTCTAAACAGTAAGTAATTGATGTGCCTGCTGCACAAAGGTCAGAAGGTAACTTGACAGCAGCCAACAAATTGTTTTTCCAAGTTGGTATATAAAATGAATGAATTACAAGATGACCGGGAGATACTGCATCTGAGTCCTTGTCATGTAATAATTAAATCATATTTGGTCAGATATTTAATAATGTAATGAGTGCTTTTGCCCAGAGCAAGACAAGGAAGAAACACCTTATTAAAGCCTGACACTCTGTTAGTCCATGATTGTGATTACTTTAATGGGCTAAGCAATAACTCTTCAAAAAGGCTGTCTGGCTGCATAGAGTTTCAGTGTGTGACTCATTTTTTGGGTTTAATTAAGACTTTTTCAGAGAATAAAACAGATATGTGCAAGTAATCACTCCACTTATGCCAGAGTTTTGGTTGCTGTAGCTCTGGAGAGAAAGTTTGCACTTGTGGCCATTTATCTCTGTCTTCTTCTTTTCCTTTCGGCTTTCCCTTCAGGGGTCACCACAGCGAATCATCTGCCTCCAT